>VZRI01010347.1:39543-50232 GCA_013397515.1 Upupa epops
GTTTGGGTTTAAAAAATTTGAAAAGTTTCTGTCCCCTTCCTCCCCTTTACTCCCCCCTCAATGACTTTCACCTTCTTCGCTTCTCTCCATTTTGATATTGCGAGCTATGGTCACTTTGCTGCTGAGAGAAATTGTTACCACTTCTGAAGAAAATTTACACGACAAAGGAACTGCACTGCCATGTGCAGTTACCTGTGTTCAGCTGGAGAATTATAAACTTTAAAGATTTGTGACGGTCAAGGCTGAAGTCAGACAGTTGCCATAATCTCCAAGAAAAGCAGGAACAGTCTGCAGAAAGAATTTTTGGACATTTTATCTCAGTTCAGTGTAGGAGCATTGAGACATAGACTACATGTGTCTATGTCTCTATCCTGTGTGAGGTTTTTCTTCTGGTGTGTGGGGGGAGAATGAGTTAAAATGTCTTGTGGTCTTTTTTCCCCACATTGAGTCAGTTGTTTCACTGTCTGCAGATTTGTAAGTGGTTTTGTTCAACTCTCCCTTTGTGTCTGATGCTTTAGGTAGAAATTAAAATATAGTCAGCATCTCTGATCTATGACATAATGGCCATCCAGAGTGGGATGCATGGGGATCCAGACAAGGACCCACTGTGTGAGGGGAGTGATTCTCCAGAAATTGTAGTCAATAGTCAGCTTCCTATTTGGATCTGCTTTGGAAAATATTCAGATAACCTAATGCCAACCACACTTGGGGAAAAAATATCTTGATTAGTGCTAAAAAGTCCTATGTTGTCATGGATAAATATTGTAGAATCATAAAATTATTTATTTTGGAAGAGATGTTTAAGATCATAAAGTCCAACCATTAATCCAACTGTCCTAAGTCCACTGCTAAACCATGTCCCTAATCTCCACATTTACATGACTTTTAAACACATCCAGGGACAGAGATTCAACCCTCTCCCTGGGCAGCCTGTTGCAAGGCCTAATGACCCTTTCAATAAAGATGTCTTTCCTAATGTCTAGCCTAAACTTCCCCTGGTACAAGTTAAGGCCATTTTGTCTTGTCCTATAACTTGTTACCTGTGAGAAGAGACCAACCCCCACCTCTCTACAGCCTCCTTTCAGGTAGATATAGACAGTGACAAG
Organism: Upupa epops; assembly: GCA_013397515.1. Lineage (NCBI taxonomy): Eukaryota > Metazoa > Chordata > Aves > Bucerotiformes > Upupidae > Upupa > Upupa epops. Next base: position 40,650 of record VZRI01010347.1, read on the forward strand.
GTTTCTCCTCAGCTTCCTTTTCTTCAGACTAACCAACCCCAGCTCCCTTAGACAGTCCTCATGAGACCTGTTCTCCAGACCCTTCACCAGCTTCATTGCCATTCTTTGGACCTGCTTCAGCATCCCAATGTCTTTGTTGTATTGAGGTGTCCAAAACTGAACCCAGTATGCCTGGAGCACTTCTGGTTTATAATATTTTGTGGAATTCCAACAAGACTTCAATTCAAAATCAAGATTCCTTCAAAGTATCAGAGAATACTGATGAATACAGAGAATACTGATGACTAGGTGAATAAACAATTTCTCTAGATTGTAAAATCTAGAGTTAATAAATCAAAGGATAGCCTTTGTGGGTATTCCAGTCTTTATATATGTGTGAGTGTACAAGCTGATATAAAATTCTAAGTCATACATTATGTTTCAGTGAACAGTTTCAACCTCCAAGCTGCAGTACATAGAAGTGGTGGTTTTAATTCTTGCAGGAACTGTTGCTCTACAGAGCGGTAACTGAAAGATGGAATGAACAGGAGCACCTGCCACTTCTTGGATGCACTTTATTTTATAAAAAAAGAAACTACACACAGATGAAAACAGATTAAGAAAAATTATCAAAATGTGACACATCTGAAAAAATAGTTCACTTAGTTGTATACCTAGAGAAAACATTTTGCAATACTGGGTATGCTATTACCTCATTAAATTCAATACCTCCCTAGGGCAGGCAATACAGAAAAATCCTCATTTTTACAAGTTTCATGGCTTGGCAGAGATGTATTCTGTAAAGTGAGCAAGTTTTATGCCTTGCATTCTCTGAACCTTTTGTTACCTTCTTGTACTCTGTCTATGTAGGGAGAGAACATGGTGTGACAGATAGAAAACATTTGATACAAATGAGTTCTGTACAAGTTGATGCAACTGCAAGTTCTGGTACATTAGCCTTGGTTTATGTTCAGATTTAAGCAAGTTTTATGTGCTGTCAATGTCACACCATATTTTTATGCTTTAACTAATGCAGTATATTTTATCAGTGCTTTCTTGCCACTCAGTATGATGAAATTCAGTTACTCAACTCTTTCATGGAGAAATTTATTTGTAAGACAGCTGCAAAAAAATTAAAATAAAAAATTACAGTAAAAGACCAGGTCAGATCCAGGCACAGAGGACATTTTTTAAAGGTGTATAAGTGATATAGATGGTGGGAAGCAGGTGGAGCCTCACTGCTCTCAGTGATGCCCAGTAAAAAGACAAGAGGCAATGGGCACAAACTGTAATTGAGAAAATTCCATTTGCACCTAAGAAAAAGCATTTTTACTGTAAGTGTGGTCAAACACTGGGATGGGGTCCCCAGAAAGATTGCAAACTCTCTGTCCTTGGAGAGTCTTGGAAATACCAGGTGGACATGGCCCTGAGTCACTTCTTGGGGGTGACCCTTCTTTGAGAAGTGAGTGAGATAGAAGACTCCACATATGCCTGCATACCTCCATGACTCTGTGGTCCTGTGAGCCAGATACAATGATGAAGAGTGTCAAGACTGGGAACCTTTCTTTTGACTCTTACTGGGACAGTGGGGCCAAATGTGTGCCTAATGCAGGTAGAATAGTAGATTCTTGAAAAAATGGTCTCTCCTGGCCTTCCAATTTCCTGTTTTCTTGGAGAGCTCCAAACAGCTTCCCCAGCTTACAGAACAGGGAGTGGGAGCCATTAGCTTCCTACATGCCAAACCAACTTGCTAAATTTGTATTTCTATACCAAGTTTTCCTTGCATGTTGGTGAGGTGCAAAGCCCAATCGTTTGCCATCTTAAAGCTCATTTGTGAGCAAAGACCTTTCTGAGCTTAGCTGTATCTTCTTTATCGCTGACTTCTGTTTTCTGAGTGTTTTCCCTTACCACTAGGCATTGACAGAGTGCATGAGATTAAATATATGTGGAGGCAGAAAAAGGAAATTTTAAATAAACTAGCTTATCAGAGCAAAAAAATTAAATTACAGGCAGGGCTTTGAATTTGTCCCATCACTATCAGCCAGCAGGAAGGAAGAGCTAGAGTTGATTTGATTTGGACAAGCACATCAGTATTAGAAATTGTGGTCTAATCAGGTAGAAATGGCTCATGAGGTATTAGCTTCCTAGGTAAGCAAAATTTCAGATTAGTATATTTTTCACCTTTCTTTTAACAAAATCATTATAGTCAGGTTTAATAAAAAGGTGCAGATGTAATTTCAGAACCCATACTATACTTCTGCATTTACATGTCTTGCTCTCTCAAGAGCTTATCTGGTTCCTCTAACAAAACAGAAAGTTGTAAATAATAAGCCGTATTGGAACCAAAAGGAAAAAAAAAACCCAAACAGTATCTGTGTCAAAACATAGCAAGGTTGAGAGTCTGCAACTCTCTCCAGTCAGCTAGCAAACATGATGAAATGACAGGCAAACTGTTTGTGCTCCAAATACACATATTTTTAATATTTAATCTTTTATTTCCAGCTCCTGCATTTTAGCACAAATAGCTTCCTGACAAAGAACATAAGGGATTTGTTCAGACTTAAGGTATCACTTTTCAGGTAAAAAACCCCAGCAAAAAATAACCTAAATCCAGCCAGGGTTTAATTTATTTATTGTAAAGCATTGTTAATTTAATTTACTTAATCATGTTTTGCTTCTGGGTCTAGGGAACACGTAAGCAGTTCTTATGAATGGACTAGCTAACTCAGTGCATTCCAAATGGAAAAATATGCATAAACACCCACATATGGAATAATAGATTGCTGGCTAGGTTTGGTAAGAGCTGTGCACACTGAAAGATTTTCCATGTAAGAAGAGTATGAAGTTGTTAGAACTACATTGCAGCTTCTGTTTCAGCACTCTAAGCATGCATTAGAAAACCTACATAAAACATTTAATGAAGACTTATGTGTAATTTAATATATCAGACCCATCCTCACATACAGCAGAAAAGAATAAGGAAACACCACCTCTGTTCCCATGCCCTTCTAGATGAACTCCACAGTGATGTGGTCTTGCATAAGATGCTCCTTTGGCAGTTTCACTAGTGCCCATGAGGATAACAAGGGGGATTGTCCAAAGGTTGGACAAAAGTAACCTAGATCTAATGCCATGGCAAGCAGCAAACCTCTAAAGTCAGTACGTCTGGCCAGCAAAAGTAGAAATTCAAGCCACCATCACTCACTCTGCCCTCACAAAGGAACATTTGTTTCAGACTCAAATGCTGTTCCTGACTAATCTTGTTTCCAGTTACCTGGTTTTGGGGTGTTGTGTTGCACCTGAACGTCCTCAGTTCACATTTTCATGAGCAGATGGAGACATTTGCCTTCTAACAGGAGTTACAAGCTCCCAGCCTTTCCTTCGTTGGACTTGTAGCCTACTACAAAGCCAAGCATAGCCTTTAAGATCATCAAGTCCAGCCATTGATCTAGCACTGCATGTCATTTCTATATCATGTCTCCCAAGCTACATGTCCTTTATAAACCTTTTGGGATGGCAACTCTATCACTCTGCACTGGGCAGCCTATTCCAATGTCCACTGATCCTTATACTGAAGAAGTTCTTCCTAATACTCAGCCTAAACCCACTCTTACATACCTTGCAGACATTTCCTCTATTCCTGTCACTTGCTACTAGTTAGAAGGGGTGGACTACTTCTTTGCTCAAATCTCCTTTAAGGTAATAGGGAGCAATAAGGTCTCCCCTCAGCCTGCTTTTCTCTAAGCTAAACAACTCCATTTCCCTCAGCCACTTCTATATCCTTCCTGTGGTGCAGTGCTCAGAACTGAACAGAGTATTCAAGGAGCAGCTTCACAAGGGCTGAGTGCAGAGGAACAATGACCTACCTGCTCCTGCTGGCCACACTATTTCTGATACAAACCAGGATGCTGTTTGTCTTCTTGGCCACCTGGACATACTGCTGGCTCATACCCAACCAGCTCTTTACCAACACTCACAGGTTCTTTTCCAAGGTGTGGTTTTCCAGCCACATGTCCAGAAGTCTGTATAATTGCATGATGTTTTTATCACCCAGATGCAATACGTGGCACTTGCTCTCGTTGACCCTCATACAATTAACTTTGGCCTTTTGATCCAGCGTGTTCAGATATCCTTGCAGAGCCTCCCTACCCTCCAGCACATTGATCCATCTGCCTAATTTGGTGTCATCTGCAAATGTACCGATGGATGGCAGTCAAACACTCTTCTACTCACTGCACTTGTAAGTCGTCGTGTACTGGGTATCTGGCGATCACCAGAACACAATGTACTTTCAGGCGTAGTAGATACCACATGCTGGGTAAAGGGTCTCTCAGCCTGAAGGCGTAAATTTGAGAAGGGTCCCTGCTCAAGAGAAGATCGATGTCATGCAGCCCACAGCCATACAGGAGAGCTCAGTGGATTCAGGGGGGCTACAGGTATCTGTGGTGTAAAGTGGTTGACTCATAGTCAACCCCCCTTAGGTGTATGTGCAGGAGTGCAGGCACAACACTTCTAGTTTTATCTTGTTCCGGCTCAGACTGGTAGTGTTAGCTCCTCATAAGAAGTGTCCTAGACCCTTTGGTTCCTGAGATGATACAGCCCAGCATAGCTCTTACAGTTTGCATAGCAGAACTGGTTTCAGTCAGTTCTGCTTGTCAGTGGTGCCTGGAACAACATGTTTTTCAGTCAGTCTGAGTGGGTGCACCTGTCACAGCAGCACAGGTCTCCAGCTCTTGCCCCTGCACGAGCATGTCATTGAAAGGACCCTATTGCTCTGTTGCTCATGTGTGAGCCTTCTCCTCTAGCTACTGCACCAGGCACTAGTGAACCTCAGAAAGACCTCAAATTTCCATAAGTGAGGCCAGTGTCACCGCAACCTGGGCCCCGTGGAACAGCAACAGGATGCTTCTGGTGCTGCTGTAACTCCTCACCTGGAGGGCCCTCTGTATTCCTTCCGGAGCAGCATTTGGACTGATGCTAAGGGACATGCTACCATGATGACACCAGCTGTCCTGCAAGTTTTAAGCAGTACCTCTATGCTCCCTTGGTGTACTCTGTTACTCTACTGAAGGTCATCCCCCATCACCAGCTTGATCACTTCTCCTCCAGCTAACAGGAACAAACACGTCCTGACCACGAAACCATGGACTTGGAGCTGCTCTGCTCAATAAAGATTAAAACACTAGGAGGAACAGAGTGTCTATCTCTGAACAACAGAAAACTGACCTTTTAAGTGCAAAGTCCCTGTTTGCTCCCATGGTTACCATTACATTTCCTTCTTATGAAAGAGTAAGTCTGTAACAAAGTTGGGCTCTGTTCACTGCAGTCCTGGATTGACTCATAGGAAGACACATAGGGTGACTGCTGCAAGAACTGTTTCTGTAGGGTTTTACTGCATTGAACAATGTAGGATGGGAGGGCGGTCTGGAGCTCAGAGTGGGGGCAACCTCCAAGTTAGATACAGCTTAGATGTTAAAGCAGTTCCTTGCTTTGTCTCAGCAGGGCTGCTGACCTCCTCTACCACCTTGCCATGTGGACAAAAATTTACAAAGTGTAACTCATGTAAGGATTCTGAGAAGGATCTGTATTTTCCAATCTATGCTGCAAGTAAAGCAGTTCAAAACCTTCTTCTCTGTGACATTATAGGACCAGCAGGTCATACAAATTTTCAAGGTGTGCAGGGCACCACACAGGCAACTCAGGCAACCCAGAAGGTCAGGCAAGAAAGGCAATGTGGCAGTGACACTTAGCCCTGTAGATGATTTCCAAAAATTCCCCAGAAGCCAGTGTAAATGAGCACCCAACATCAAAATGCAGTCCACGGCTATCACACTTATCACAGAGGCATGCTGAACGTGCACATCAGTGCATGGGAACCAGCACTAGCATCTGAAGCTGAAGTCTTCCTTCTCAGCCTTACCATAAGAAAGAGATTGAGGTACTGGAGTGGGTCCAGAGGAGAGCAACAAGGCTGGTGAAGCTCTGCATACTGAAGCTGCAACAAGAAGCAACCCCTGGGAGAGAAGTCAAGAGCTTGTCTATACAGCCCCAACCCAGAGAGCTGCCAGCATGTGTCAGATGGCTCAGGAGTGTTTACAGAAAAGCCATGAATCCCAGTTTCTAATCACAGACCACTGGCTTAATGAAAATCTAAGCATGGGACTCCAGCCTGGCTTTTCCTCAGAGATCACCAAAACAAAGCCCTTGCACATCAGCTCAGGGATTTCCTTACAAACGACTGCATTGGCCTAAGAAGCTGCTTCTGGCAGCCCTCTGGCTGTGGTGGACTTCCAAGCTTCATGTCCGTATCTTCCCCTTCAGTGAGCACTGCTCAGCTGAAGAATCAGTTCAGCTTGATTCTTATCTTTCAACTTATTCCTACAAGTTGAAACATTTAAGTACTTCAGTCTGTAACAGTACAGAATTACAGAATTATTGAGTCTGGAAAAGATCTCTCAGATCATCAAGTCCAGTCTATGACCTAACATCATCACAAAATGAACCATGGCATTAAGTGCCAAGTCCAATCTTAAACACCTCCAGGGACTGGGACTCCACCACCAACCTGGGCAGTCCATTCCAATGTCTGATCACCATTTTCTGAGGAACTGCTTCCTAACGTCCAACCTAAATCTCTCCTGGTGCAGCTTCAGGCTCTGCCCTCTTGTCCTGTCACTAGCTGCCTGGGACAAGAGCCCAACCTCCACCTAACTTCCCTTCAGATAGTTGAAGAAAGTGATAAGGTCCTCCCTGAGTCTTCTCTTCTCTAGGCTAAACTACCCCAGCTCCCCCAGGCTCTCCTCATAAAGCTTTCTCTCCAGTCCCTTCACCAGACTTGTTGCTCTCCTCTGGACCCACTCCAGTACCTCAATCTCTTATGGTAAGGTTGAGAAGGAAGACTTCAAGGTGTCATTTGCCTGGAGGTGAGCAGCCAAAGGAAAAAGAATGTTAAATGATAGAGTGTAATGTTATTTCATTAACTTGCATGTGAATGCCTATATCAGAACTAGGGTTCTATAGGCTCAGTAAGACTTCTTTGCAAGTGGAGTGAACTAAGCCAAAGGAATTTTTAGTGTTGAACTAGATCATTCAGTTGGGAAGCTAGTTTGGAATAGTCCCCATCACAGAATCATAGAATAGTTTTGGCTGGAAGAGACCTTTAAAATCATCATGTCCCACCTTTTTCTAGCCCTATAATTGCCATTAGTTCATGTCTTTCACTGCAAAATCTGTGCAAGTTGTTCCAAAGCCTGGTAACACTTTCAGAAAAGAAATTCCTCCTGACATCCAACTTGAACCCCTCCTGGTGCAGCTTAAGGCCAATTCCCCTCATCCTATCACTGGACATTAGGGACAACAGTCCAACCCCCACCTCTCTACAACTTCCTTTCAAGTAGTGGTAGAGAACATTAAGTTCTCCTCTCAATCCCCTCTTCTCCAGGCTGAACAGCCCCAGAGCCCTCAGCTGTTGCTCATACAACACAGGTTCCAAATCCTTCACTAGCTTGGTAGCCATCTCTGTCTCCTCTCCAGCACTTCAATGTCCCTCCTGTAGTGAGGGGCCCCAAACTGAATGCAGGACTCAGAGGTGTGGCCTCACCAAAGCTGAATAGAGAGGAATGATCATCTTCCTGCTCCTGCTGGCAACACTATTCCTATTACACAGGCCAGGATGAAGACATTACTCTTTAAATAATGCTTTTACAAGATTTCCTAACAGGCAAAATTGTAAGAGCTGCATGAACCCAATACTAAATGATTTTAAGAGGTGGATATTTAGAAAAAGGCTTAGATTTAGAATTACAGAGTAGGATTGAATCTGGCCATGCAGAAGGTACTTGCACAGGGAACACTACTGAAATATCAGTGTTTAGTAAACAGATATGCAGTTGTTGTCAGTTCAGATACTGCACTAAAAAAAGGTGAATGGGATTTCATTATGAAAATGAAGCATGAAAGACTAGTAGCATTGAAATGATCATTTCATAGTAAGCCACATTGGGTAGATTGCTCTTGGCACAGCCACAGCTTTTGATAAATATCTGTGGTGAATGAGGCAGCCTGTTCATTGAGAGATTGACAATGGAGGTATTATTTGTACACAAAGAAGTAGTAGGGGATTATACACTCCCATTGCATCTAAATGTTGTGCTAAGAAACAGGGTAGAAATGATCACCAGCTTCTGTCTTTGTTCAGTTGCTGTGTTCAGTTGGTGTCCGGTTCCTTAGGCTTAGTTACATGGAAAATACTGGAATACTTGCAAAAGGTTAAAAAAAGACAACTTTTTGAACTGAAATAGTATTTTAGGGGCTGGTTTGAGATGTAATTTATCTCTGTGTTCTCACTTCTGCTTGGAGTTGGTATATATCTTTATGATGCATCTTTCTCTGCTCTCTGGGGCAGGAAAATATGTCAGAGAAAAACCAAGAATGTGATGTATTTAATATGATGAGAAGTGCCTCCTGCTGAGTTGGCTGTTGAATAGATGTCTGCTATTGACTCAGTTTATTGATTGAGTGAAGAACCCTGATTTAGGGGCAACAATTTGGTCTCATCAGAAAGCCTTGGAGGAAACTTAATTAAGAATTGAAATATGTCTGCTGGTTCTATTATGAATGTTAGCAAAGTATTAGTAAAAACATCTTAAGAAAAGTAATGAACATCGTTAATCAGTCATGTTCAGGCATAAAGAAAAGTGAAATGCCATGGGCAAACGCATTTTGCCACTAGGGTGCAGCAGAGGAATTGCTACTGCTTTTCTCTGCATATTAACATACAATCACAGAATTACTGAGGCTGGAAAACATTTCCAAGATCATCAAGTCCAACCTGAGACCTAACATCTCCACACCACACACCATAGACCATGCCAGTGAGTACCATGTCCAATCTTCTCTTAACCACCTCCAGGAATGGGGACTCAACCACTTGCCTGGGCAGTCCATTCCAGTGTCTGCTCACCCTTTCTGTGAGGGCAGGCTTCCTAACATACAACCTAAACCTTCACTGGAGCAGCTTAAGTCCATGCCCTCTTGTCCTGTCAACTAGCTGTCTGTTTGAAAAGCCCAACCCCCACCTGTTTCCAACTTCCATTTGAGTAGCTGTAGAGTGGTAAAAGTCCCCCCTGAGTGTTCTCTTCTCCAGGCTCCCTCTGTGTCAACAGATTTTTCCTCTAGCCCCTTCACCAGCCTCATTATGTCCTCTGGACCTGCTCCAGTACCTCAATGTCTTTCCTGAAACAAGAGACTCAGAAGTGCCTCCAGAACTCAAGTGTAGGCCTCACCAGTGACAAGTACAGGGAGAGAATTACATCCCTAGTCCTGCTGGCCAAGCAGGATACAAGCCAGGATGCCATTGGCCTTTTGTGCAACCTGGGCACGCTGCTGGCTCATATTCAGCCAGCTGTCAAATAGTACTCCCAGGTCCCTCTCTGCCAGGCTGCTCTCCAGCCACTCATCCCCCAGTTTGTATCACTTATGGGGGTTATTGTGGTCACAGTGTAGGACCCTGCACTGAGCCTTGTTAAACCTCATCCTGTTGGCCTCTGCCCATTGACCCAGCCTGTCCAGATCTCTCTGCAGCATCTTCCTCCCTTCCAGCAGA
>VZRI01010347.1:51946-62143 GCA_013397515.1 Upupa epops
GGGTGGCAGACCTTCTGGTTATTTGTGATGACACACTGCTCCACAAATGCTAGGCTACTACATTCAGAGTTCTCACTAGGAAGGCCAGTTATCTCTCCTTCTCCCTTCATACCTAGTTTAAAGCTCTGTCAATGAACGCTGCTAACTCCTGCCCCAAAATCCTCTTTCCCCTCTGGGACAGATGCATCCCACCTGCTGCCTGCAGGACAGGCATCTTGTATAGAAGCTTGTAATTGAAAAACTCAAAGCCCTGCCTGTAACACCAGATCTGCAGCCATGAATTCACCCGAAGGCTCTTTCCGTTCATTTCCTCATTTGGATTGCCACTGAAGGGATAGAGGAGAGAATAACTCACACTCCTGATCCCTTAAGCAGCTTCTCCAGGATTCTAAAATTCCTTTTAATTTATTTTGGGTTTCCCCTAGCAACTGCCCACCTGAAAAATCAACAGGAGGTAATAATAAGAGCAGTTTACTAGAGAGGGAAGTTTTCCCTCACATCCCTAACCCATGCCCCATGGAGGCAGCAAACCTCCCTCTGAAGTGTGTCAGGGTAGCATTTTGGACCCTCTGCCCCACTGCAATGACCTGTCTACTTCTCCTTTCAGACCCAATTGTTACAGTGGGTCTTTAAATGCTCTTTGAGCAAAATGAGCATGTACAGGCAGTACAAAATACAGACTACTTATCCAAGACTATATTTTCTATTGCCCTGACAATGTATCAGTTGTTCTTTACAGAAAATATTATGTTAATTTTGTGTTTTACAAAATATCTTCACACTATTTGTAAAACTGCTTAAAATCTTAAATCACAAGATGATGCAATATAACTAAGAAGGGTGGAATCACACATTTTTTCCCTCTGTCTGGATCTACAGAAGGACATATTTAATAAAACATTTAGGCCTTCATCAGTTTGGGTTAGTACAGCATATAAGATTGGAGACTGCACTGATTTCAGCTGCATTGCATAAAATAGGTCACAAAGGTTCTCTCTTCTCCCTGATATTTGGAATAATTACTGCTTAAAACCCACTGTTTCTTAGGAGGAAAAGGCACAGGGTTTTTTCAAGTTTGTATGCTTTTATTCAATGAAACTATGGATCACCTTAGCTACATCTCCACAAATATGCAGCTCTTGCAAGCTGCTGTTAAATATCTGTTAGTTCTAATCCTGATGTTGCTTCTATGTACACATCAAATCTACAATTTTTAATGTCCTTACATTTTTTTCCCTGCAAAAATGTAAGTAAAACAAAACAGTTGTTCTGCCTCTTTCTATTCTTGTAAGAAGTGTCCCTGCTGCATAATTGAAATAACTCCTGAACTGTGAGCTGGTAAAAAAACATGATCTTCTAAGAATTCACCGTAATAAACCCCACAGGAAGTGGGTAAACCGAAGGTCTAGATGTTAGGGCAACTATAAATAACTACTAGTCCCCACAGGGAATGGAAAGACAATGCCATTTACCAGTCACCAAATGCATGATGGCAAGCCAATGCCTCTCAAGTAGGGATTAGTGACAGCATTTCTTTAGGCTGGTTACTGAGCTCCAGAGTTTATTTCTACCTAATTTCTGCTTTAGTTTATTCACACTTTAAAATGGTTTCAACTGTACTAGATGAATAATGATTTCTGTCAGAGTCCTGAGGTCAGTAGGAAGTATCACAATATCACAGTAATGGTGAGGCTGGAAAAGAACTTAAAGACCATTCAGTCCAACCTAAAACCAACCAAGTAACCCTAAACATCTTACATCTAAGTGTTAATGCAACTGCAATACAGACTGTGAACAGCACAGGTCCAGCCAAACTATGTGTAAGACTATTTAATGTACCTACTGTGTACGCCAACAGTTTAGACAAATTTTGAATACAAGTTGTTTCAGTGAGAGCATGCCCAAGAATCTAGTCCAGGTCAAAGTTCCCCATGCCATTCCAGATATGCAGATATATACAGCAAAGACTTCTGCAAGTTATATCATTACTCTCATTAAGAACTGAAACTGCTCTCCTACTTGTACAGTGTACACAGGTTTCTCAGTATAGCAACTATAAACTGATCAGAGATTATCCAGTTCTGAAGAAATTCCGCACAACATCATGTGGTCTGGTGCAGAAGACACAGTACTGACAATCAAGTATCAGCAGTTTTACTTCTGTCAGTCACAATTTATGCTTTGGTTTTGGGTACATAATCCCATTCTCAACTCCCTTTTTTTTTTTTTTTTGGGTTTTTTTTTTTTTTTTGTGTACTGGAGTCAAAAAAGTAAGGACATTTGGGATATTCCAATTAGAAACTAGAGGAAAGATTTTCACAGGACTCCTTTGAAATAATCTTCACTTCATCCTTTGAAATAACTTTCTAGGGAAATGGTGTGTTCACCAATACTGGACACTTTCAAGATTCAGCTGGGCAGGGTAGTGAGCCATCTCACCTAGTCCATGCTTTCACCAACAATTGTTGCATCACATGATCCTTGAGGTCCCTTCCAACCTGTATTCTACGATTCACTACACTACTACAAAGTGTTCTTCTTCTGCTAGAGAACAGTGTGGTTCCTTAAAAGTGCATCTGTGCGAATTTTGGGAGAAAAATCAAGATCTGAACTCCCAATCCTGACTTAATAGATAACGTCACCTACCCTCCACTAAACCCTATCTAACCAGTAGATGGCACACCTTACCGCTTTGCTTACGCAGTGAAACTAAATATGAAGTTCAGTAAGCATTACCATAATTATTGAGGACTCGTTTAAAGAAAGACATTGAAGTGAATCAGTGCTAGAAGCAAGTTATAACGTGTTTCTTAAGATATGCTCACCACAGAATTTTCTTTGCAGGAGGCACAATCATCTAATTATAGGGAAACAACAAGCCCTCACTTATGTAAACAACCAGAACCCACTCTGGTATTTCCATCCAGTTTTCTGAGAGATGCAACATTTTCCCTCTTCAGACTTCTACTAGTGTTGTACCATGACACTTATAGCAGCTTAAAACAGGTGGTGCATATGAATGATTGTGAAATCTGAGCATGAGCCTACAGAAACACAGGATCATAGTGTGCTTTGGGTTGGAAGGGACCTTTAAAAGTCCAAACCACCTGTCATGTTGAGTTTCTGGTATTTTATTATTTTTTGTGCTTTTACACAGAAAACACTTTTTCCCCACTGATTATTCCCCATCTCCTGGGGCTGAAATGTTGTGGCTGGAGGTGGGAAGAGGTTTCCCTATAAAGCAGGGACTGCTTCCACTTTGCTCTCTTTCTTGGGTCACCCACAGCTCCACCAAGTAGCATTCCCCACCCCCTAACCCCCCCCTCTCCCAAGAACAGGGCTGAGGTGGGGAAGGTTGCCAGCATTTGGCTACCGGAGTTGGGCACAATGTGAGTCCCACCAGCTGGGCACAGCACAGCCACTACTGCCACTTTGTCACTGAGCTGCCACCACTACTGAGCTCCCAAGCTGTCTCTGCTGCTAAGCTGTCACTGCCGCTGCTTTGCATGTTGCTCCTGGAACACAGACCCATGCTGATCACTGTAAGCTGATGGCTTTTGAAGATGTCAGAGTCCCCCCTTTGTTGGGAAGTGCTTGAGTAAGTGGGAGAAAGAAGCCCAGAGGACTGTCTGAGGTTTTCCCTTTGTGCTTGGCTGGACTGTTTGTGCTGAAGAAGTAGAAGAGACCTGTGATTCTTAAACCTTGGGCAGAATGTTGACAGATTGCAGTTTGAAGTGCATGCTGTTGCATCAGATACTGCTACCACCTAAGGGCCACGCTAATCTGGCTGATGTCTGCCAGTCATGTCACACTAACCCCCTGAAGATTTTGCCAAAATCAAAACAATATAGAGATTGTTGATGGTTGGAACAGACTTTCCATGAGTGGCAAGAGGGACACTCTGAGTCCCAGTGGTGGAAAGGTGGTTGTTGTCCCCTTTTTTTTGTGGCAATGTATGACCTTTTTCCTCAGGGGCTCTCACCTGAAGCCAAAGAACACTACATAATTGTCTCACATCTCTCTTAGAATGTGTGTAATGGTGGTGTGACATAGTTTCTGTTTATTTCATTTGTTTGGGGTTTTTTTTCCCTTCCTTTTATTTTTTGTGTGTGGGTTCAATAAATCTCCTTTCAGGAAAGTTATTTCATTGCCTGCTAAATTCTGCTGAAGAGCTAGTTGGTGTACTCAGACTGAAGCACCAAACCAAAGGACCAACTGAGGCCACTTTCTCAACCCTGGATAATCCCCAACGGTGAGCAGGCAAACCTGCAACTAAAGGAGGTTGCCCAGAGCCTTATCCATCCTAACCTTGGATGTCTCCAGGGATGGAGGCTCCACTACCTCCCTGAGCAACATATTCCAGTGTTTCACCACCCTAAACCATCACGCCTTACCCTGCCATAACAGACATTGTTAAAAATTCTGTCCCATCTTTCTTGCAGGCTCCCTTTAAGTACTGGAAAGACTTAGCTTCTACAGGCTGAACAACCCCTCTGTCAGCCTGCCCTCATAGTAAAGCTGCTCCAGCCCTCTGATTATTTCTGTGGTCTCCTCTGGACCTGATCCAAAAGGTTTATGTCCCTCTTGTGTTGAGGATCCAAGAGGTGGACACCCAAGTCCAGGTGAGGTCTCACCAGAGCAGAGTACAAGGGGAGAATCCCCTCCCTAGACTTGCTGGCCACACTTCTGATGCAGCCCAGGATGCAATTGGCCTGCTAGACTGTGAGGGCACTCTGGGCTCTTTCCTCCTTTGTGACATGCTGAGCAAATATATTTTTATGCAGTCAGGACAAGCTGTAGTCTATAACCTACAAGCTACCATCGCAAAAGTTCCTATTTTCTTCACAGGTGGCTTCCTGGAGTGAAACACCTACTGAGTACTGCATTAATTTGAAGATACTAATTCATACCATGTTCTGCAGAACATAGTATATCATCTGCCCTGAAGTGCTGCTCATGGAGAAAAATCACCCCAGAGCAAACCTCATCAGGCAATTTCACTACACTGTAGATAGCCAGGAAAAGCAGGAGGAGATAAGGAAATTGTTCTGCTGAGGGATACTTACTTGGGATAGCTATCTTAAAGACAAAAATGTTCCAGCTCTCCTAGGCTGACAGCTCTAGTTTGTTGTCTTCCTCTCAACCAAGTCCTAGCACAGATGAGGTTTTGTGAAGGATTACTGCAACAATGATGTCTACTGACTGCTGTGCATTAAGGCTTTATTCCCTGTAATGAGCTAAAAGCCGCCCTTTGGGAATCCCACTTATTTGTATCTTCTTCATAGGATCAGAATGAATGAAATATGTTTACGAGTTGAATAGATGTGATAAACTCCCTGTATTTCTAGGACACTGCTTGGTGATAAACCTCAAATATGTTTCTAGAAGGAATCTCAGGTTAGGCCAAGCCACTTGTAAATGAATTTCCCCAGAAAGACAAGAAGGACAAGGGACAGACACCCAGTTCCTCCTCTGCTGTGAAAGAAATTAACAAAAAACCCTACAAACCAGGAAGTCACAAGCAACGTGATGCTCATGAATGCAACAAGACAGTCATTTGGTTCCTGTTTGTATCTATCTTTTCTGCAAGGACTGCAAGTCATTTCCTTCAACTCTGACTCAGCATAATGCATGATTGCTCAAAGAAACTATTGGATATCCTTGCAATCTGATACAAAAATAAAGAAAACCATTTCAGTAGACATCTTCCTTACAATGTGTTTCATAGAATCATAGAACCATTAGGGATTGGAAAGGACCTTGAAAAATCATCCAGTTCAATCCCCCTGCCACAGCAGAATCACCTAGACCAAGTCACACAAGAACAGATCCAGGCGGATCTTCAACATCTCCAGAGAAGGAGACTCCACAGCCCTCCCTGGGCAGCCTGTTCCAATGCTCTGTTACCCTCACTGTGAAGAGGTTCCTTCTGATGTTTATAGGGAACCCATAAACAATTAATCATCTGCTAAATAAGCCACATTATTGTAAACTCATTCCAGATGAGAAGAATGCAGCCTCAAATACTCATATGGTGCAAGCAACAGAGCATGATAACCTTCAGACAGCATTACCATAAATCTTTGAATGAACATTCTATCTTCCAAAGCTCTTGTGGCCTCTGTGATCTTAGATACAATCAGCAGATTATGCAGCAGTGCCGCCTCTCTTTCTGTGGCAAGAAATCTTCCCTCACACCTTCCAACCTCTGGGGCCTCCTCTTCTCACAGAACAAAAAGTACAAACGTTGCAGAAGTCAAAGAAGGCAAACGGGAGAAGTCAAAGCTGGCAAATAGATTTTCCATTTATGTTGATGACCTGCTGTTTCACTAGTCTTTGCTGTTTGCCCAAGAGATTTTTTCGTTGATCAGATTTTGCAGCAATTGCTTTAGTATCTAGGTTTGAAGAAGTTTATTCATTACTCAAAACTCTGTGACACACATGGGCTTTGGAAGTCTGTCTTCTAGAAACAATAACAACAAAAAAAGTTACAATCCTTTTTTTTAAAGGAAATGACCCAAAGACTTATCATAAGACTTTATCTCACGAAAAGAAACACACATAACTGTGTTTTTTACTATTAAGTAAACTATATACAAAAATAAAAATTTTATCAATTAATGAAAGATCTCAAGTTCCAAGGAGATTTTCTTCCACTGTGAAACTACAAATATTGCTTTGTTTTGGTAAACTTGTGAATGTCCCTGGCCAAAGGCATTGAAAATAATGTTAAAAATAAATGCTCAAGTTAATTATCTATTAAAGCGAATGCTAAGTTCTAAACACATGATCAATTGTAAAAAGAGAACTTGGTATTTGTAAATTACTCTGTGGGATATTTGTGCTTATAATGGTTTAGGGAGAGGCACTAAATCGGTTTGGATTGGTGCCTGTAATTCTAGCACAACAACCAGCTCTCACCAAGAGTTCAACAATGAAGCAACTTTGCTAAAAAAGAGAACAGTTTATTGAACCCATCACCAATAAGAAAAGGAAAGATCCCCAAATAAGTAAAAGAATCAAAGAGGTAAAACAGAAACTGTATCACAATGCTTTTACACATACTGAGAGAAATGGGAAACAGCTAACACATCAGGTTTTGGCCTTAGATGAGAGCTCTGGGGTAAGAGAGTGTACACCAACACTGATAATCACAACAGCCATCACACACACATACACACACACACACACACACACATACACTTGCACCCCACTTTCCAGAAGACAAAGGGGTGGGGGTGGCAGGAATACAGCACAAAATATACATTTGGTGCTTGTGGAAATGTTCCATTTACAGATCTTCATTCAGACATCAGCACTCTGTGACGTCTCTGGCATACTTCTAGCTCCCGTTGCCTGGGGGCTCTTCTTTGAGGCTATAGCAGCATCAAATGTAGAGGACACAACAGGGTTCCAGACTCACTCTGTTTGTCAAAGGCCTAGATGATCGGTATACATGATCTCTCTTTCTCTATCTTAGAGGTTTCTCTCAGTCTCTCTCAGTGGCAGAGTACACACGATCTTTGCCAGCCTGGTGGAGATAAAGTTAATATGGCACTGGTTGCATGCCACGGCAAACAGGCATTTCAGGGTCTCCACAGGCCTTATGCAGAGCCTTTCTTTCTTATCCCCTGTGGTCAGGCACCAAGGGAGGTAGAGGGTTAAGAGCTCACCTCTGTCTGGCATCTTCAAAGGTGTTTAGACTGTAGTGCAGCTTTGGAGGAGTTGCCCTTACTCCAGCCCACTACCAAGGACAGGAACAAGCCAGTGCTGGCTTTTGTGTATCTGAGCCTCAGCAAAAGAGGGGAGATCCGCAACAAAGAGAAGAACAAAGAAGCAGGAAAGACCTTCCCTTTATGGACTGACACTGACACAGGACGTGTTCTAGGAGAGCTACCACCAGCTTCAAAATAAAATGCTTTTTTAGCATAAAAGCACCACAACTAGTATTTGAAAAATTGCTAATTTTCAAATCAGAACAATGCTGTACAGAAAATAGGCCAACTTGAAAAAGATTTTTAGTAATTGAGGAGTAGTGCACTGTGTAGATGACAGGACATTTAGAAGTACTGTCAGAGAATCGTAGGTTTAATTACATAAGGGCCCAAGAAATCTTAACTATGCCAGTAAAATCAGTGTCAAAGCCAGGATTTCCATATTTACTCAAAAAAACCCCACCCTAAACAACGTGTCTTGTTTGCTAGACCCTGAGATCCTACCACCGATTTTCCCCGACCTGCAAATTTCAGCAGGACATTATGCAGATAGAAGGATCTGCCAGCACAGGTCAGTGCAGAATTCCAACCTGCAAACAAGAAGGAGAGACATCTTGGACATTTTCTAGGAGGTTTCATCCTTGCCACAGAGCAGAGCAACGCACTTCTATTTTCACTGTTTGCAGCACCGTCATCACTTGAGACCTGCTCCTCTGCAGCAAAGCTGACAAATAGCCTTAGTTACTGTTACCCTGAGTTTCCTTCAGGGAAAAACAAATATATTACTGTTATTCCTTTCCTTTACCTCTGACGCAGTGGCTAGTCAGTCTTCTAGCCACCACTCTCCAAGAACTTCTCTAGGTTTGTAAGACACATCTATACATTTGCCAAATAACTCCCCTTTCCTATTATCTCATGATTTTCCTATGGTTAGATACTTTTCAATTTACTTCATTTAGGTCCGAACAATATTGTGGATACACTGGATGCTGAAAAATACCTTACAGCACTTGGCTATGAAGCTGATGTTGAGTGCACTAGGACACCCTGTACTCTGACAATGTTCTTCAATATTGGCGTCATGATATTGATCTTGATCAGTTTATAAGTAACTGACTGTGTTTGCCCATGGCCAAGAGGCAACACCAGATCTATCCTGCCACACTGCTATGGGGAAGCGGACCTGCATGAAAGGTGGTGTCCAGAGTTGTTTTCAGGTCTTGGCCTCAGGACCGCGGGTGAAAAGGATCTGTGAGTCCTGGTGGATCACAATCTGACCATAAATCAGCAATGTGCTCTTGTGGCCAAGAAGGCCTATGACCTGTTTGGTTACATTTCATAGGGCTAGTAGGTTGAAGGAAGTTCTTCTCCTCCTCTACTCTGCAATAGTTAGGCTGCATCTCCAATATTGTGTTCAGTTTTGGTATCCCCATTTCAAGGTGGACAAGGAGCTGCTTGAAAGAGGACAGTGCAGAGAACCAATACGATGGTGGCTCTTGATGAGAAGTAGCTGAGAGCTAGAGCTGTTAAGCCTGAAGAGGAAGAGGCTGAGGGGAAATCATAATCATGCTTATGAACATCTAAAGGGCAAGTGGAAGGATGATGGGACCATACTTGCTGGCAGTAGGCAATGAGCACAAAATGGAAAATACAAGGTTCCATCTAAACTGAAGGAAGCACTTTTTACACTATGAGGGTAACAGTGCACTGGAAGAGAGGCTGTTTGGTCTCCTCTGGAGACATTAAAAACATGTCTGGACTTGTGGGATTTGCTCTAGGAGAATTTGCTCTAGCAGGGCAGGCTGGACTGGATTATACCCCGAGTTCTCTTCCAGTCCCAACAGTTCTGTGATTCTGCAAGTGTTCGGCTCACTTCGCAGCTCGAGCGAGTGCGGTAAAGGCAAAGCTCAGACAAGCAGGACGCCGGTAGCGGGCACAGGCAAACACACTGCTGCCAACCCCGCCGTGCCCGATCCGCGCTAGCTCATCCGGCATCACAGTCCTGGCCCGCTGCCACTCCGCTGCCCACCCACGGAGCAAAATCCTCGAACCACTATTGCATGGCCTCTGTCCTCTCGGTACCTCCTCCCTGCCAGTATACGGGCAGCCATTCGCCGCAGTCGATCTTGAGGTAGCGGGGCGGAGCCTCTGCGCCCCCTCCCTCCCGCCCTGTGACCGGCGGCCCCTGACGGCTGGTGGCGGTCGGATCTTCTTTGCTGCTCGGTGAGTGCGGGCCTGGCCCCGATCCCAGCCTCAGACCCGATCCTTTTGCTTTCCCCGCCCGAATGGTGACATTTTGGGCTGCTCGAAGCCGCTTCCTCGCTGGGATTTTCTGGGCTGAGGTTGTTACCGAGGGTCGACCCTCCGGAACGGTGAGTCGGGCTCAGGCCTGACCTGACGGGATAGTGGGTTCGGCCGGTCCGTGGCTGGAAGACGGATCAGAGCGGCTTTGTGCTGCGGGCGAAGGCGGGTCTGGGAAGGG
>VZRI01010347.1:62970-96773 GCA_013397515.1 Upupa epops
ACGAGGGGAGCGGCCAGGCCCTGGCTGAGCCGAACTGGGTCTCTCCAAGCCTCAGGTTTCGACCTGCACGGGAGCTGGCTTCTGCAGAGCTGGGGAGGAAAACAGATTTGGCTGGAGGGTAAGAGTAGCAGTGGAGAAGCAGTTGTGTTGCCTTGTCCAGTCAAGGCTTTTTCATTATGTTTTCCACTGGAATAACTGAAGCAGTGTCGAGGTCGTAGATGACAGTGCCTGCTGTACATGTGAAGCAGGCAGCAGCCCTGCTGCATTGTCAAAACCCCACCACCTCAGCTGGACTGCCACAGCAGTAGGTAAGACAGAGAAGGGATGAAGAGAAAAGCGTTAGATGGTGAAGCTTGTGTTAAGGTGAAAGCTTTTAATAGTTTTGCTGTTCTGTTTTGTATTCCTAGCACAGACAGCAGGTGCACGTGCTTCACAACAGTAAGTCAGGTAGGTTGTAGCATAGATGCATGTATTTGCCTTGCAGCCTAACCTGGAGGACAGTGGCTGTGGAGATGCCTGGTTTCAGAATCTGGATTAATTAGGTATATGTTTGGATTAGTCCCAGTGTGTCTGTTCAGCACATTGCCTGTTTCATAACACCACCACAGCTTCCTTTATTAACTGGAGGTTGTAGATTGATACTTGGTTTCCAGCTCTAAAATGAGCATAGGTATGAGTGGGGTGCAAACAGAGAGGTCTCAACTTCAGTATTCTTTAGTGTCAGCAGGAAGCTTGGTCTGAAACAGAGGATTCTCACTTCAAACAATTGGAATTGAATTAATATCTCCGAGAACTCAGTGCTGTTGCTATTGTTCAGACTGGCTTATTATCAATCCACAGTACTGAAGTAAAGGAAGACCACCCTAGAGAAATATTAACACTGGACTGTTTATTTAGTATTGCTTTGCTTGAAAACAATTGTGCTCCATCAGAATGTCCTAGTAAACTTCTGGGGATTGTTAGGTCTTCAAAGAAAGTAAGAGGCATTTAAAATGCATAGAGTAGGAAGTGCAGCAGACTCATGCCCCGCAGGTTCTGCGGTGTGTGTGAGGAGTTATTCGGAAAATAGTTAATACTTTACTCATCTGGGACATTGTAAGATAGAGGAAATTCTTGGAGAGGTTTTTGGTGTATGAAATATGATCACTTGGTGGTACTTTGCAGAGTATATGGTACAGACTCTTGTTTCACTGAAGACTGTGGGGCTTTCAAACTGCAACTTTTTGTCCTTTGTAGTTTGGCACTTTTCTTTCTCTCTGGTCCACTTTAAGCAGAGGATAATACACTCTCACCATGATACCATTCAGAGCAGTTCTTGTTGTAATGGTAGGGAAAGTTTAATCAATAATTGCAGAAAACCAGAGAAGGAATATTATTAATATTTGAATAGTAAAGAACAGCAGCAAATATCTTTTGCTGCTAATATTTTCCAACATAGACTGTCACCAAAAGGATTTCACTATGTAACAGTTGGAAATTGTCTTCATCTCTGAATTAATGATCCTCTTGGGATTACTGTAGGGCTATGAACAGTCTCTTAACTTTTGAAACAGAGAAAAGGTAATGAGGACTCTTCATATCCAGTCTGCTCTGCTTGTGTCAATAGGAGGTAAGAATTTTTCAGATTTCTTGCCTTTGGTGCTGCCTTGAGGAGTGATTACTTCAGAAGTTTTCCTGTAGGTATTTGGCACTTCATTGCAGGAGTTGGGATAGCCCTCAATTCTAGGGTCAGGGCTTCAGGAGCTTGTAAAAGAATTTGTTTAGTTTTGGTTCTTTTTTTTTTGTTGTGGTATGTTGTCTTTTTTATTTCCTCCTGTTTTTTTTCTGTTCTGAAAAAGTTGAATTAAAAATGTTTTGTGGAAACTTAATTTGTGTCCCCAGGGAGCTTGGCCAGTGAACTCTTGTAACAGCTAGTTGGAATTGATGAAATCTTATCAGATATGTACTTGTTCTGCTTGCATACTGAAGGCTTGCATGTCAGACTTCAGTGTCTAAATTCACGTCCATGAACAGCTGAATACCTGCTGAAGTTGTAGGCAGCAACTTCTGGTATGACAAAATGATAATTATTTCAAGTGCACGAATTAAGGATTTGTCTTGAAATGGCATGAGATGCTAGGACATTGTCCCTCACAGTGCTAGGTTTATTTTGCAACATTAATGATCCATGTATTTATCCTTAGCTCTGAAACCGTACTGATGGTGGGTTTGCACAGATGGTGTTTTAGGGGTGCAAAGGCAGTGGTTAACAGAGCCAGTACAGTGGTAGCAAGCAGATTGATAGGAGGGCTGATTTCACAAAACTCCCATTTGTTTCCCATTCCCAAGTACCTCTGTAGATTCCTCCCTTCAGCCCGCTTTCACATGAGCCTTTTGAAACAGACCAATTCTGAGATGTCTTTTAATCCTGCCTACTGGAATCAAGACCAAATTTCAGACCAAACCTTTGCACACATTTACAACACACTCTGTATTCCTGAATTCTTGCAGAGCTTCGTTTTGATTTGTCAGTGGGAGTGTGGTTCTGTGTATTACACTGGATTTTTTTAAGTTTTTGAGGTTTTTATACTTACACTGAAAGCTGGTCCTTTGTTAAAGCTAGCCCAAGCTATATATTGTTTATGATCACTCTTTGACGGCTAACATAGGAGAAACAAGCAGCAAGTTTGTACAGAGGTAGGAAGTAGGTTAAAGTTCAGAGCTGCACTTTCACGTGAGAGAAAAAAAGAAATGTCACACTCTGAATTATTCAGTATTTTGTAGCTTCCAAATAAGTTTCCTGATATTCTCATGCATAAGACTGCTTATTTTTCTGCAGCAGAAAGAAAATCAGTCTATTTTTTAACTAGAACTCTCAATGGTGAGTCTGCTGATGTAGCATTCCCTTAACATGTTTGCCTGCTTAATTAGGATCTGGATTTTTTTAGCTGTAAGGCTAGATTGCGTTTTGAATACCTGTGCTTGTCTGGTTCACCAAAAGCTGGCAAGATGTATGCAAGAAAGATCTTCAACTGTCACTTGATCAGTAAGCAAACCAATTGTGTTGAAGTAAGGGAGGACGGAGCATATCACAGGTTGTATGAGTTGGAAGGAGCCTCTGGGGATCATCTGGTCCACCAGTTATAGAGCAGGTTACATATCCATATCTCCAGGGAAGGAGACTCCACAACCTGTCTGAGCAGCCTGAGTGCTTTATCACCCTCAAAGTAAATTTCTCCTTGTGTTTAGATGAGACTTCCTGTGCCCATTACTCCTGTTACTGAGCATGACTGAACAGAAACTAGCTCCATCCTCTTGACACACACCTTTTACATCTTAAGAAGTGTTGATAAGATCCCCTCTCAGTTTAAATCTTCAGTTTAAATAGAACTCTCCTTCTTAAAATGCTCCAGAGATGAGAAATTACTTGAGGGAGTTTCATATCCACATTGTGGGTCTGGACATGCATCTAAACTTCCACTGTGAGCTGGAATTACTTTGAGATATAATGTTTGATTTCACAAACTCGATCTCTGAACTAAATCTCTATTTCCTCTATTAGCAGTGCTGTTAACAAAGTGAAATGTTCAGAATGCTCATGACAGCCTGTGAAATACTCAAATTATAGGAACATGTAAGCTACCTATTAGACTGGATGCGTAGCACATTGTGATTGAATAAATAAACACTTTAGCACTACAGTCCACATCTTAAGCACCAGGAGAAAGCAGTAAAATCTGTAATCCTGTTTCTGTTCTTCCTGAAATTTGAAGGGGGTTACCCAAAACTTCACTTAAAGAGTGTTTAAAAAAACCTCCATTTTGTATTGCTGTGTTTTCTTCTGGTATGGAATAATGGTGTCATTGATACCGGACAAACAGTTGCTTAGTATTCAAATGGTTAAGGGGCATTTCTTTAAAGATCTGTATGTAACAATGGACTTCTGTTTGTAAGGGATGAACACAAAATGCTATTCCTTAAAACTTTGCTGACACCACAGTCTTATCTTTGACTGTCAGCAGTGCAGTGTTGTGCATTTCCTTTATAGTGGCCTTACCTGTCACAGGTAAAGTAAGCATTAAATAGTTAAGACCTGCACTTAATGAAAGCAAGTAAAGGGCGTTTATTGCAACAGTAGTTGGGACTTATCTGGTATGTGCCCATCCAAAAGTAATTGTAGCTAGATACATTATAAAACAAGGCTCTGCTTGTTCAAGTAGTGGTGTTGAACTTTAGCCAAATGCTTGGGGCATTTGGAGGGGGGAGGTTTGTTTGGTTTGTGGGGGTTTTTTTTGTTTGTTTGTTTTTGTTTTTAATCTGTGGGTGTTATTGTTGTTGTGCAGGGATTTTTTTATTTTGCCAGGTTAACAAAAACATTTTTTGTAGGCAACTTAGATATTTAAACTCTGCTTTTTCTACCACACAAATATCTGTAATAGTTTTTTTTTTTTCTAAACTGACGGAAATATGGATGTGTTTGCTTACCAAAGTCTTTTATTGCTGCAGACATCTGACTGGAGAGGTTGTCAATCCCTGTAAAAAATCAAGAGTTCTGACAACATGCTGGTCATGAAGCATGCTGCAATTCGAATAGTGTAGAAGTTTCTTGGCCTTGCTAAGAAATCTCTGTTCATTGCCACGTGACCTATTAGAGCTGTGTGTGTCAAAGATCCTATTAGGTGTTTACAGAATAGATGCTTACAGTCTTATACTCAGCTTATTTTAATAACATTAGCCCCCTCCACTTGCATAATTTGAAAGATAACAGCTAAGAAACTAAACATGGAATAGAAAAAGCAGTGCTGGCCACTTTCCTGCCCCTGAGTGAGATTACTATGTTAGTACTAAAATGCTGAATAACTGTGCTTGAAATTCAGACATTTTCTCATCCACAGGTTTTTTCTTTTGTCTGACCTGCAGAAAGGAAAAATAAAAAAAATCTGTGTTCTTGGTTAGTCCTCAGACACTTCTGTAACAAATGTGATTATTACTTATCAGAAGTCTCTTGCCAACACTCATATACTACAGAAGGAGTCAGCATGCTAATTTAGCAGAAAAGTACTCCATGTGCTAAGGTTTTATTTTATTCCAGATAGAGATGAGCAGGCTTCCCTGAGAACCCTAAAAAAACCCTGTAAGACAATATTGTTGCTAGTATTGGTCTTGTACAACAAATGAAGAACACTTATGTTATAAATAAATAAAAATACATTTTTAGTGTTTTCAAAGAGATTGTTGCTTTTAGCCTGAATAGCTGTATTCATTTACACCTCCAGGCTGTCCTGAAAGCTCCTTTCCAGTTTCAGTAAAATTTCAGCTTGTGGAAATTGTTCCAAGTCCTTTTAAAGAGATCTAAGTAGGGCCCAGAACCCACAGTCAATTTGGAACTTGCTTTGAACTACACGTCAATTACTGAACTGATTTGCAGTAGCTGTGATGTGACTTGTACTGCATTTCTGGGTGCTTAGGTTAGATCAATTTAAGATTTGAAATCAACACATGCAACGTGTGTTTAAATCTCCTGTAAATGTTTGTTTAAAAAGATACTTTTATACTTTAGTCCTTTTTGTGAATATCTGCGTGAGAGATGTTAATATGCTTGAGTGTACTTGCTATAGTTGATTAGATTTTAAGAGAAGGCAAAGGAAAGAGGAGGGTACAGACTTGGGCTTGTGTGTACATCCTACCTAATGCTTATCAAGTGGTCACGAGGCTACTGTAGAGATACACACAGAGTACTGTCAGCAGGAAATTTTGCCTTGATCTTTTGTTGCTGGTAAACATCGGAGCTGTCATGGTAAAAAGCTGAATTCATTGATCAACTCCGTACAGGTGGTTGTTGTACTGAGATTTTGCTAGTGCAAATGCTTTGTTACAGTACTGCAGGGTAAAACTTGTATTGCCAGAAAAAGTTGCACCTTTCCATGTGATATCTATGGATTCTAACAGAATGGAACACCAGTTAGAGACAAGGGGTCATTTTATGCTCTGAAGGGCAAATGTTGCATGCAGAAAACTTAGTTTCCTTATTTTATATTTGAAAAGTTATGACCTTGTTCAAATAAATATGCCTCTCCTATTATTAATGGTTAGAATCCTTCTGCATTTTTTCTGTATCTCTTGAGAGTGAGAGAGGTGTCGCTAGGAGAGAGAAAATCCAGAAATCAGATGAAATTAGATGAGCTGATGTGCAGACTGTGGATGAATTCAAGGAATGGTCTGATAGGGTGTGGGGCTAGAGGGGACAGTGCTAAGCAGCTGCACTGGTAAAAGAAGGTGAGTGGAAAATGCTATCAATATTTAGGGATTTTAAGATGATCAGCATTAGTATGAGCCAGATTATCAATGCTCACAGAATTGTATTAGTAGACACAGGAAGGGCTAATACAAAGCTATTGTTTTCTGGTACATTTTATACAAGTCAAGCAACCCTTTGAGAAGGTTCCAGTAGGTTCCAGTAAAATTGTACTACTTTTATTATGGTTTTTTTTCAGTCTTTTTGTTGAACCCTTCTCATAGATTCCAGTCAGTTGGAACCCCTGCAGTCCTAGTGCTGTGTCCAGAACACAAACATTGCAGAATATGTATTTGGATAATTGGAGAGGGGGAATAACTTGCGTTAGGGTTGCTGCCGCTTTCAAAGGCAAGGTTGAGCACTGTTTCTGAGAGTGGCTGGTGGCTGTTACTGGTATAAACCTCTGTCTTCCTGAGGGCCACTGCATGGACTCCCATTTCAGATGTTACCTTCACACCAATCATTTCCAGTTTGTGAGGCAGAAGATCAAGAGTGTTCTTTGGCATGTGTGATCAGGTATTACTATGATCATGTGGCAGTGGCCATGATCAATGCATGTGACCTCGCACACTGCGTCAGTCCCAGGCAGACAGATGTCCACTACCCTTCGTGCTATCCTGTTTGTGTATTGACGTTTCAGTGTCTGCAAAACGTGAATAAATATTCCATGCTGCAATCACAAGTTAATCTTATCTATTGCAGTGATTACTTAAAAATTTGTGGTGTACTTAGTCTACAGAGTATTGCACTCTCGCATCTTTTTGGTGGATCACTAGTTTCAAGTTCTCTGCTGTGGCCTCTTGGTGTTGAATTTACTGTCTGGAAATAGTCTTTGGTAAGAATGATGCTTCTCTGCCTCTGTGAAATTTGCTACAGCAGTGCTGCAAGTTGATTTTTTTTTTTTAGATAGTTTGTATCTTTGCGGAGATTTCTTAATGTCTTATCAGATTATAGCAGAGTTGTTCATGTCAATGTAACCAGGCAGGTGAACAGAATACGTGTTTAGTATCGCCCCATCCATTGTTTACCATATATATGTGACCCGCTGATGAAAACAGGTTTGTACTGAAATATCTTGTATGGTGAACTGCAAAAGTTGCATCCAGGGAAGAGGGCGATGTCTGGTAACGAGGAGATGATCTGTCATAACATCTTCAATTACTGCCGTGTTTTCCCAAGACACTGAATGGGATGGGAAGTGTTGCAGTTATAATTTATTCTTAGGTAAAATATGTGAATTGATTACAGTGGACTTGTTCTGGTCACGTTAGTGGTCTCTTGCTATACATGTTGGGGGTATATCCCAGCATTGTCTGCCTTCAGCTATCCTGAAACTTTCCTATGAGGGAGGGATATGCGTTATGTAAATGTCTCAGCCTCTAAGGCTGAGAAGAAAGCTGTAGTGTAGTGGCAAAGAGAGGAAGGATCCAGTTTTTGATCATGCACAGTTGTAGAAGCATAGAGTTTGCTTAGAAGATAAATGAGTAGTTCATGCTGTTTTAAGAAGGCCACACCTAAAACTTGATGGGATTTGCTGCAGGATGTGTATCTGCAAGGCTGGGAAGAGAAATCTCAGAATAACATGTAGATGACAATGTGACAAGGGGTTGTTTGCAGCTGTTCATTTTTGCCTTCCTTGGGCACTCAACTTTTTAATCTATAAACCTCTAGCAAATAACTGAATTCTAGAAAATAGTCTTTTACAGTATCTGCTTTACTCCCTGAACCTTGTCATCATTTCTCTCTTCATCTCAGTTTAACTTCTGACTTGGTAGTTGTCTTCAAAGTATGTGAAATGTGGTTTGTGCTGGCATACTTAAAAAATGCCCATGAGTGTATTCCACATAATAGTATTCCTTGAATAGTCAGTGACACTGATGGTCGAGATAAATTAACTAACTCTTTGGCCTTGCATCTGTAACAAACATAGATTTTCAGTCTGTGAGGCCTGTAAAAGGACGTGTATCTCATACTTTCTTGTTCTGTTGGGTTTTTTTGAAAAGCTGTGGCAAGGCAAGATAATGTCACTTGAATAAAGTCAGGAACAGCGCTTTAGGAAGACAACAACAGACCTGGAAATCAGACCTTTGATTATCTCTTCTAAAAAAATTTTAATTGTGACTGGGAATGTAGCCAGGCACTAGGAAGTGAGTTATCCATACTGTCAAGTCCTGAGCTTGTTCCTCAGCATGAGTTGGCCTAAACCAGTCCTCCCAAAACACCCTGGGCAGAGTTCAGGTCTGAAGAGTATCATAGGATCTGCTCCGTCAGGCAGCTACTTGCAGTTAATCTTTTCTGGAGATTGAGAGGTATTTGCAGAGTGAAGGTAAGTCCTTCTGTGCTAGCTGGCCTTGATACTGGGGATACCTCAGGGTACTTTAGCATGTGTGACTCAACCCTAAAAGCCCTAGTTCCCAGTGGAAGGGTGTCTCCAGCAAACTATTAGGATAGACACATTAAAAAAACCCTCTGGCCTGGTTTGAGCTAGAACAGAAACAATTCCTTTCTGTGATTTCACATTCTCAAGTTAACAGTGTGTTTGTGATGCCAGTGTCTGCTTCTGCACGTGATTGCTCTTGGTGTTTACAGTTACTAACAAGGACTGGTCTGCAGAAAGGCTCTTGCTTATACTTGCTCCTATTTAGCTTATGCTCCTAAATCTTACGTGTCATGCTAGGGTGCAGTAAATGAGGGACTGGTCCTGTGGGGAGGAGCAGTCAGGACAGGAGACCCTACAATGACCAACAGAGTGTTGCATCTCATCTATGTCATACTTGGTATAAAGCTAAGGGATCACATTGATCAAGCCTTCTTATTCTGTGTCAGTTCTGCCTTTGATCACAGTCCATGATTTCCTGAATCCATTTCCTGAACCCAGTTCCTATCTGCTGCTGAGTCCAGCTTGGACTTGGGGCAAGTTTCATTTTTGATTTTTATATATTTTTATAGATCTCCTTTTTTTTTTCTTATTATGTTTTATTTTAATTTTTACTCTTTCATTAAAGCTGGTTTGGTTTGTGGTTGGGTTTTTTTTTTCATCCCCTTATCCTTTTCCTCTTCTTCTTTGTGAATGGAGAGGAGTTAACAGAAAGCATCTTTCATTTGTCTGTTGACCAACCCAGCATCAGCCCATGACAGTCTTAAATTTGTCTAATGTCTACAGTCTTATCTTTTTTCTTTCTTTATTTGATAGCGATCCTAATGAATCTTTCTGAAATCACAGGATGCCTGTGATAGTGAGGGACTGTAACACATTCTGGCTCAAGTAAAACTATTTTCTTTTTTCTGTTTTTGTTGATTGTTTTTACTGCTGAACGCAAATGTCTGTGTATTTGGCTTTAAACCAGTGTCATGTAAGAAGTGGACACACATTGTCACAGAGACACAAAGGGCAGCTTCACGGCAGTATAAAGGAGAGAATAGTTCAGGTATTGAACTTGTTTTGTAAACCGCATGGTGTATCCATATTTTTTACAATGATTTTTTCTTCGTGCAGGCATTTTATCTCTGAGGAAGTGTTACAAGTAGATTTGTAGAGGAAAGGGTGTGGACTACAGATACTGTGCTGTAGCTATTTGTCTGATAGGGACCTTGTGTGTGTGAGAGATACACTGTGGGATTTGTATGTGGGACTATTGTAATGAAAACTACTTTGATTTTTAAAATTGATTTCTTTCTGTTTTAGGGACACTAAGGGTCTTGAATACATAACCATGAGCAACCCCTTTGTATGGATTGTGGAGCCACTGGACCCTGAACAGCCTCTGAAGAAATTCTTTAATCTTAGCAAATTGGAGGATCCAAGATATGGTAAGTTGACAGGAAAAAGTCTTTTCTTAACATTGATTCAAAAGATGGGTCTTGAAAATGAAATTTTAGCAAAATTGAAATCTGGAAATTTAGAGTGACAGAATTACTGTCAAGAAATACAGTTGTACTTTCTCAGCACACTGTGCACACAGCAGTCTTGTTTTTCTTGAGTGGTTGAAGACAACTAGGTAAAGCTAAGAACACAGGTTTTCTTATATACTGCTATGCTACTGTGTAAGGCTGGAAGGAACCTAACACTTACAAGACTCAATTATCCTGAAAGGTTCTTCAGTTTGAAAAAATAGCAGTGGCTAGAAAATCCTTTCTGAGGAGGCTTTTTATTTAGTACCTCTGATAATTCCTGAATCTACTTAAATACCTTCCCTGTAGCCCTGGTAAAAGTCTTACAGTCCAGTTACAAAGCAAGTATCTGTAGCTTAGAGCTGTCTATTGTGGGTATTTTTCCGCTTTCAAAAAGGAAAAAGATTATTAAGGAGAATTCAGGAAGCTGGAAGAGGAACTTACTTCATGAACATCAGCAGTGCTGGCTCAAAATGTGCATAAATGAGAAATCAATTAATGTCAGACTTGCTGTGTGAAGAGCCTAAACGAGTCTTAAGAAATAGACAAATCTATGTATGGTATTACCAGTTAACCTGTTCCAGGATTCCAGGAATGATAAACTCCAGATTCTTCAAAGACAGAAGGAGATTATTCTCAATATCCAACAGAAAAGTTGGAATAACTTGTCAGCAGAAGAATGATGTGGGGAGAACAAACAGATTAAAGGAAAACAAACCCAACAACAACAACAAAACTTTCCCAAACCCCCCTAGAAAACCTCAAACCCACATGATTCTGAATTACTGTGTCCTGAGTAATAGGTTGGAGTATTTTTGAGGTCTGTAATGAGGTCTCACTGTGACTAAGCATGTTGGGGGCCTTGTTTACAAGGTTGATACAAACTTCTCCAGACGTTTTTGAATGTGAATGTTATGAAAAGAAATCACACAATTATTAGTAGACAGGGGAGGAAGGGCAGAGAACAGTTTCATTCTCCACCTCTGGAGAAGAGCCTGCATAGACCATTGAAGTTCTGCTTTCTGACATAGTAGGTAGAATTTATATACATAGGATTTATAAGTGTATTTACATATACTTGTTCAGAGGTAAGAGCAAGAAGAAACTGCAGAGAAGAAGGATGAGCACTGCATGTTTTCAGAGTGGTGTTGCTGTGGAAGATTGCCAAGATCTCTCTTGTCTTACAGAGATGGACTTAATAAGTCTGCTCAAAGAATATGTTATAGAGCAGGTTATTTAGCACTGTATTCCTGATGCAGCTTGTGGCTAGAAAAGGGTGTCTGTGATGATTTGGAATAAAGCCTTATGGGAAAACAAGACCCTGAGGCAAGTTTGCCCTCCTCTTGGAACTCTTTGCTTGCTGACCTATGCCCTAAAGTAAAACCTTAACTTGTTTCTTGTCTCTTATCCATGCAGCACGACTGCCATTTTCTGTTCGTGTTCTCCTGGAAACAGCAGTCCGTAACTGTGATGAGTTCCTTGTGAAAAAGGGAGATGTTGAGAATATTCTCAACTGGAAAGTGATGCAACACAAGAATGTTGAAGTGCCATTTAAGCCTGCAAGAGTTATTCTGCAAGACTTCACGTGAGTGTGATACTCTCCAAAACTAGCAGAAGGGGCTGTTAAAAGGGGAGCATTGTTCAACTTGGGATAGAAGGGAAAAAATAGCAGTGAAATGTTTGGAAAACCTTCTTCAGTTTTCCTAGATGTTGTGCTAGAGGTAACACAGGTCTCACATAGCATCCACATCTCTCTCGCAGCCACACTGGGGCAGTGTGGACTGGATGAGTGGGTAGTAAGGTGGGTTGTGAACTGGCTGCAGGGTAGAAGCCAGAGAGTGGTGATCAATGGGACAGAGTTGGGTTGCAGGCCTGTATCTAGTGGAGTCCCCCAAGGATCAGTACTGGGACCAGTCCTCTTCAGTCTATTCTTTAATGACTTGGATGAGGGATTAGGGTGCACTGTCAGCAAGTTTGCTGATGACACAGATGGGTGTCACCGACACCCCAGCAGACTGTGCTGCCGTTCAGCGAGACCTGGACAGTGAGACACCTTGGTCTTGGGTGATCCTGCTATGGCAGGGGGATTGGACTGGATGATCCTTCGACGTCCCTTTCAATCTCTAATGATTCTATAATTCTATGAACACTTGGAGAGGCAATATGATGATAAAAGCATTAAGTGAAGTTTGTCTGGGATAGACAAAGAAATACTTCTATAAAACACTTTTTAAAACAGAGGGGGAGAAAATGGATTGGATAAATTGCATCCCAGTGAGGGGAATTTAGAATTCAGAGGTTTTGCTGCTGTTGTCTGGGGTGTATGTGGTGATGTGTTGGTTGGTCTTTTTCTCCCCACAAGGGCTGTTTTTTATTTTCTGAAAGGATGACCAGGTGCTACAGACACAATGTAGTGCAGCTTCTGAGTACATTAGTAAAAATTAGCAAAGCCACAGTTATAAAAAATGTGTTGATTTCCTACCTGTTTTTTATCCACTGGTAGCTTTTAAAAAGCTGGAGTGCAGAGGAAGGCAGTCTTTTAGCAAATGTTCTTCCTTTTGCTGCTGTGGTTCTTTCTTGCCCCTGACTTCTGCTGTGTTTTAAAGATTTGCTGTAAGCCTGCAGAACAGCAGTGTTAATGAAAAATGAGCTCCTGACCAGGCTTCTGAGTGGAATCTTCTGGAAGATGTGGGTTTGGTAACTTTCCAGAAGCCATTCAATTACTTTCACGTGCCCTGGATTAGAATTATTATATTTCCTAGTTTTTGATCATTCTGTAATTATCCCGAGTTCTTCTAAGATGATAGATGGGGGTTGTACCTGTTTCTTTTCACTTGTGTAACATCTGTAGGGTGGCAAAATACCTGTTCCACTCCATTTCTCCCACTCCTTCACCCACCAACTCCACCTGGGTAGCACCACACAGCATTTGGTATCTTCCTCAGAATATGTGTATTTTGGGCAAACAATCTGCTTCAAACTGATAAACATTAATTAATCATGTCAAGTTTAGGTAGTATGGGTCCTCTTTTATTTTTTTTTTTGTAAACCAAATTTCCAGGGTAAAATTACAAAGCCTTTTCTTTTCTTGCATTTTTTTTGATATATTTGAAAATTATAATGACTTCCTTATAATCAAGTGCATGAACTCTCAGTGCTTTGGGCTGCTTTCTTAGAAACATGGTATACTCAGTGTGTTACTGAGTGATGTCAGACCCTGACAAGCACATCACAGACAGATATTTTTGTCTCAGCAGCCAGCAAATTTGTCATGGTAGTACATAACATCTGTAGAAGCTGGCAATGTAAGTGCAGAGAAGAACCATAAGCTTTGTTAAAATACGGAAATGTGAATAAACGCTTAGATCAGATGTGTGCTGAAGTGCCAGAGTTTCTGCTTGTTGCTCCATGTTTGCTAATGACTAAACCTGGGGTGGAAGTGGAGAATGGATAAAAGACTCTCATGTGCATTACTTTGACTCTCTATAGTTTACCTGCTTCACTTAGGGAAGAAGGCTTATAATAGGGATTTAAAAATATTTTTGTATGAATTAGGCATGCATAGACAAGCTTTCTCTGAGTCACCTGGAGCTCAAAGGCTTGCAGGATTGTCACAAGATATGTGAGAATGTACAAGTGTGGGTGTTGATCCCATACCATGATTGTTATTTGTGATCTAAGTTTTTTTGTCAGTGATGAGTAAAAGAATTTGTTGGTAAGGGTGAATGGTACGCCTTACTTTTGCCTTTCATGTTTGTTCAGAATCTGCCAGCAGTTAAATCCCTTTCAGAAAATACAATTACTCTGTAGAGGTAATTTACAGTCATGCCCTTTGTATTTCAAGAAATCTGGTGCCCTTCTCTGGCAGTTTCATTTCCAAGTGTGTAAAGTATCAAACAGCCAAGATTCTCCTGTGCTTTTCAAAACGTGGAAGAGATGACCCTTCCTTTAAAGTGAGATAAACAAAATAGCAAATAATTAAAGAAAAATCATCCTCATTTTCCACTCTTTTAAACAGACTGAGAAGGTGAAAGAGGAACAGAACAAAAGAAGAGAAATTAGTTCAAGGTCCAAAAGGAGTGCTGACTGTGGCTGAGTGTCCAGATTCCCAGCCAAGCACATTAAATAGCTTCTATTACTTGATGAATTTTGGTTTTAGCTTTTTTTCCTTCAGTGCTCAGGGAATACATACAGGTCTGTCCATTCTGTTCTAACTTTGTCTTCTCAAGGGTAATGTCTGTGGTTTGGAGTAATGGTTACAAGACTTTGATTTGCTTCACATGGGATAGTAGGTTTATGTTGTTCATCTTAGGATCTTGGTTGTGTTTGTGTTTCACCTTGTGTATTTGTCTTCTGTTTTAGTGGAGTACCTGCTGTGGTTGACTTTGCTGCAATGCGTGATGCTGTCAAGAAACTTGGTGGGGACCCTGAAAAAATCAATCCTATCTGTCCTGCTGATCTAGTGATAGATCACTCCATCCAAGTGGATTTTAACAGGCGGTAAGGATACAAGACAACACTTGCTTCTCAGTGGTAGTCAGTAATTACCAATAATAAAAGCGGTTCTGTTGGTGGTGTTTTTAGAATTTTTTCCACATGCACTTTTTTGACCCTGTAGAGCTGGTAAGGAGTGGAAAGAACAAGTGAGAATGTCTCTTCTCTTCCTTGTTATAGAAGAGTAAATCTGAGCTGCCATGCCCCAGCTTTGAGGAACTGATTTCTAGTTCAAAGCCTCCTTGCAACATTGCACAAGAAACTGGCTATTATGGTCCCTTTAGGTCCGGGAAAGACACTGCTATTCAATCCTCAGCATGCTACAAAAAGATGAACACTCACTGGACATACAATGAAATACAAGACCTCTGCATAGGAGTCCTTCTGCCCTAGTTACCAAAAATGGTAACTTGGCCTTCTGCCATGTTACCAAAACAGGGTCTTGAACTCTTCCAAATAGATACAGTAATTACATGTTTCTTGCCAATTTCCTTCTACCTTCTAAACTCCTCAAGAATTTTAATCTGCAGTTACCTTGCCTGCTAAAATACTCTATCTATTGTGCTCTATAGGAGGTAGGTTTGAAGAGGGACACTTAATATACAGTTCTCAAAAAAAAATAAATTTGCAGAAGGTCGAAATCAGAGAACGTAAGAGCATTTATCAGAGCCAGTATGTAGATACTTATTTAGAATACCAACACTGAACTTCTGATCAGACATGTATTAGAAAGCCAACTTCATAGGACAAGGTTGCCAGTATAGGTTGGGGACTGACCTGTTGGACAGCAGTGTAGAAGGGACCTGGGGGTCCTAGTGGACAGCAGGATGACTATGAGCCAGCAGTGTGCTCTTGTGACCAGGAGAGCCAACAGCATCATGGGGTAGATCAGAAGCAGGGTGGTTAGCAGATCAAGGGAGGTTCTTCTCCCCCTCTACTCTGCACTAGTGAGGCCACATCTAGAGTATTGTGTCCTATTCTGGGCCCCTCAGTTCATGAAGGACACAGAGCTGCTGGAGGGTGTCAAGTGTAGAGCAACAAAGATGATGAAGGCAGTAGAACACCTCCCTAATGAGGAAAGGCTGAGGGAGCTGGGTCTCTATCTTGAAGAAGAGGAGGCTGAGGGGTGACCTCATTCATGTCTGGAGGGTGTCAGGAGGGTGGAGCCAGGCTCTTCTCAAGGTCATCTGGTGGTAGGACAAGGGGCAATGGGCGCAAGCTGGAACATAGGGGGTTCCTTATAAATATCAGAATTAACTTCTTCACAGTGAGGGTAATGGAGCATTGGAACAGGCTGCCCAGGGAGGTTGTGGAGTCTCCTCTGGAGATGTTCAAGATTTGCCTGGATCTGTTACTGTGCAACTTGGTCTAGGTGGTCCTGCTGTGGCATGAGGATTGGACTAGATGATCTTTTGTGGTCCCTTCTGATTCCTAATGATTCTATGTAACTGTCAAGATCAAGTTGCTCTAACATTTTGCTGGTGATGCCTTGGTCTAAGCCGATGCAAATTCAGAAGTAATGACCGAAATACTGATTTCTGGGTTAACAAGTGTTCTAGCACTATCTGTTAAACTAGAAAGAACTAAGGTTGTTTTTAATTTGCATCACATGAGGGTTTGTTTTTTTTTTTTAAGATCTTTGGAAAACAGCATATTTCTATGTGATCAGGGTATATTTCATCTTTATGCTAGGTCAGAATCAGCTAATGTTCTTTTTCGGTATTATTTTAGTAACATTTATTTTGTTTTATCAATAATATCTGGGACTTCATTTACATATTTTTTTTGTTAGTAATTACTTTCTCTCATGGCCTTACATTATCTCTGTTGGGCTTATGTTTATATGGAGAAACCATCCTGCCCTGTGCTTCAGTTCTTTCAAACTATTCAGCCTAAATCAGGCAGCTCATTAAAGTGAAAAGTTTGTTGGTCCTGTGTGCTCTGAAATGTAGTAGCTTCAGGCAGCACTGTGTGTTAACAGTGATATCCGCTTCTGAGTTGAAGCTGTGTGGCACTTGTGTTTGAGTTCCTTTTATTGATTTGGTGATTACTTCTGATTTAGATACTGGAAACTTCACATTCCTCTAACAATTAGTCTAACTTTTGCCAAGTGACAGACTTTAGGCAAGCCACATATGTAACATGCAGGTCAGCACTCATATTTGAGCCAGAATTCAAGTGTTATCGCTTATTATTTCTTAAATACTTTTCATTGGTTGTTTGCAGTTCACAGGCATGGTAAAATCTAAAAAACGACATTGATCAGCATTAACATTAATAATAATTCTTCTTTCAGGTTTATCTGACCTTTGGATCGCAAATGTATATTTGTTTTGGGTATATCTGACCAGGTGGATATTTTTTGATCTGACAGCTGGTTATTTTCACTTGCAGATCAGACAGCTTGCAAAAAAATCAGGACCTGGAATTTGAAAGGAACAAAGAAAGGTTTGAGTTCTTAAAGGTACCGAAATAATTAATTCTGTTTGCTTGGAGGAAAGAGCAGTGTTCAGAGTTGTGCAATGTGCATCAAAAAATTTATTCCTACTCCTTCTGTTTCAGTGGGGCTCTCAGGTATTTAAAAACATGAGGATCATTCCACCAGGATCTGGCATCATTCACCAAGTGAACTTGGAGTACTTGGCAAGAGTGGTGATGGATCAGGATGGCTACTACTACCCAGACAGTGTTGTGGGCACTGATTCACACACAACCATGATAGACGGTTTGGGAGTGCTTGGCTGGGGTATGTGCAATGATATATCATGGTGAATAATGAATTGGCTACTAAGCTGTGTTTCAAACTGATGAGTTGACAGTGGCAGGCTGATTGGTCCTCACCCAGTTGCTCAGTCATTTCTGCCAGCTGGATGGGGAAGAGAACTGGAAGGAGAAATGCAAAAAAAAAAACCCTAATGCCTTGAGACTAGGACACTTTAATTGAGGTCTGGGGAAAGATGAAAGCAGAGGATGCAAAGATAATAAGCCATCACCTCCTACCAGCACACCAAAGCCTAGCCAGTCCCTGGGTGATGGGAGTGGAAGATAAACATGAGGGGAAATTTGTATGGGCACGAAGCTCCAAAGTGGCTGTCTAATGCCAAACTGCTAGTGAATATCATGGGTTTTTAGACTACATATATCTATGACATCTTGATACTTAAGTAACATAAATTAGCTAAATTAAATAGTCACTCAAATTACATTTCTCTTAATACTGAAGGTGTGCTTACACAACGGTGCACGTACCCAAACCCCGTTGAAACTTAATAGTGTCTTAACTCTACTGTCTTAACAAGTAGCTTTCCTATTAGTATTCTTTAGAACAGTCTGTACTCTTGACTCCAATAACCTTTCCTTCCTTAAAAATAACTTCTGAAGTTCTTTTTAGTGATCAGTAGTTGGTCTGCATACATCTCACTCACAGCACACTGTGTTCAGTGCCATGTCAGTTGCTCTTTGTTTATGCATTGCACATTTGAGTAATTCATAAGGCTATTAAATGTTATTGTGTAAGTAAATCATCCTCAGAGTAACTTAATTAGATTTGCTTAATATCCTACGTAATAGCTGAGGAACAAGGATGAAAGCATGAAATGGAAAGAAATTCAAATGCCCAGTCATGTAGAAAACTGAAGCAAGATAAGGAGTGCCTCTAGCAGAAGTCTAAGCCCTCTGGCTGTCTGCATTCTTTCTCTGTTCATGCCTTAAATTGAGTAATGATCATTCAATTATGATTTTATAGGTTTATCTGCGATACATTACTATCTCTCTGAGTAGTTTGACTGTATACTTCTGTTGTATGCAGGTGTTGGTGGCATTGAAGCAGAAGCAGTGATGTTGGGCCAGCCGATTAGCATGGTCCTTCCTGAGGTAGTTGGATACAAACTGCTAGGAAACCCTCAGCCACTGGTAACATCCACTGACATTGTTCTCACCATCACCAAGGTAACGAACACATCCACTCTTTTGTCATTACTGATGGAAGCTCTGTCTGTATGATGGAGCCACTGTACTTCATGCATAGGAGCCCTGCTTGTATTTGGACTTCTGGTTAAGATTTGTCTCCGTGTTTGAAGCTGCCTAAGGACAAATTTGCTAGGGAAACCTGTTTCCCAGACAAAACAGAGCAGGATGCTATCTCAGGGCCTGTTCAAATTCTTATGTGCAGACCTCTTTTAGGAGAACATGTAAAAAGTACCTTGTTTTGCTCTGGCCCAGAAGAAAAACAATGACTTTCTTTTTTGAAGTCCCTGCTTAAAATAAGATGTAAAACTTGAAAACAGACAGTTAAGTGGGCAGTCTCATTTCTTTAATTGGCAAGTGTTTGGCTGACATATTTGTTCATAACATGTTCAGTCATTCTCTGGATTGTGACTGAATCAAGAGTATTATTGTGTCACCATTACTGTTGGAGATCAGAGAACTGGAACAGATGTTTGTAGTAATTCTGTCTCTGGAGAGAACCTACAGAGGAGGAAAGCGAGTGTTTTTGAGTTCATCCAGATGTGTGTCATCAGTTATTTAAAGTTCAATTCATGTATTTGTGTAGTTGTTTTTTCCTGTTTCCCCATCTTCATGGGTTTGGTGGCTAACTTTGGGTTTGATCCCACACTATTTTTTTTGTGGGTTTGATCCCACACTATTCTCCTCTCCTTAGAATATAATTTGATAAAAATACAGTTGTTCTAAGATGGACTCTACTTTAAGTGTGAGGAAGAGCAAGTTTAAAAGAAATACCTCCCTCTGTTGTACCTTGTTCCTGAAGCCATGTATCTCAGTGTCCTCATCTTTGTGATCCAGTTTAGCGAAGCTTGCTGGTTTCAAATGATAGCAGACATCTTCAAAAAAGGTTTATCTGAAGATTTCATAACATACATGCTTAAATTGGTTTGACACCTGGCACTGACACAGGTATTGTATTTTTATAACAGCACCTTCGCCAAGTTGGAGTTGTGGGTAAATTTGTGGAGTTTTTTGGTCCTGGTGTAGCCCAGCTGTCAATTGCTGACCGAGCCACCATTGCCAATATGTGTCCAGAGTATGGAGCAACAGCTGCTTTTTTCCCAGTGGATGATATTAGCATTGGGTACCTGATACAAACTGGTGAGTGTAAAAAGCATGATTTAAAGACATTGCAAGTGAGCACTACAGGGTTGTTCTCTGTTGTCAGCAATGGGGCTGACTCAGGTGAAACTTTCTGTGCTTGAGTGCTTTTTTAAACAGTAATTGCTTATTTACACAGAATCACAGAATGTTATGGGTTGGAAGGGACCTTGAGAGAGTGTCTTGCTCTTGGGGGTCTGTGTTTAGGAAGAGACAAGTTTTTGACAAGTTTTGCAGCTGCCTGCCTGCTTAGCCCTGTCCAAACCTGGTTTGTCAGATGAACAAAGTAGGAACATACATTTTTATTCTCAAAAAGCTGCTAAGTCTGGTCAATTGCTTTGCTTCTAGTGAGTCTCTAATATTTGTCCTGAAAGTGTCGTAGCGCAGTGTGAACAGTAAAACAGTGTGTTACACATCTATTTTCTGTCACACAGTACTTCCTCAGTTTAATTTGCATTTTCTTTTTGCTATGTCTGTCTCTTACCTTAGGCCGTGATAAAGAGAAGGTCATGTACACAAAGAAGTATCTTGAGGCTGTGGGGATGCTAAGGGATTTCAAGAACTCCACTCAGGATCCAGACTTTACACAGGTTATGAATTACTCCATCTTCTGGCTCATTGCTTTTTCTTCTGCCCTGTTTTAGTGTGAAAGCTGTCTAATTTTAACAGAATCTTAGAAATAGTCAAGGGACTTCTTGCTCCACACAGTTGTGACTTAGGACCTGGTGGAATGAGTCACCTGGCATGTATAGATCAGTTTTCAGTGAACTCCAGCGCTTTCAGATTCTGCAGTTTGATACACATAGTGTTGAGAAATTCAATCCAGATTCAAAGACTGCTGTGAAAATAGTGTGGATGTTGTCTGTTTTAGCTTCATCTGCTCTTTTGAATAACACGTTTTATTGTGTAAATCAGAACACTTGAGAAGCTCTATGTGGTAATGACAGACTGCACAAGGCATTTTGTACACAAGAAAATAAACATCTTACTCTGTGTCTAGGAAACTCAAGAGTGTTCCTGTTTTATCCTATTGTAAGAATTTTTCATGTTCTGTTCAGGTTTGTAGAGATATTAAAAAAAATTAGTAAATATGGAAAAATGCAGCATGCTTGAAAAACAAACATGGGTGGGATAGTAAAATAGTGTAGTTTCAGTTTCATAATAGACTGAACACTTACTCTAAGGCCGAGATAAATAGTCTGCTTTGGTTTACGCATGTACCAGAATTTCTTCACATCACTCTTTTCTGAGGAGAATCCATGTTAGCATGTGAAAGAACATAATTCTCAAAATCATGTATATTATTCATATGCTTTAGCCACACACTGTTTTTTCAGTAACTGGGTTATTTTTGAGACCCATACTTGGTACTGGCAGGGTCTAAAAGTAGAATTGTTCTTTTTCTTTTGATCTTTCCCTTTACATATGCCTTTGATAATTTCTGCAAGCAGACAGAAAGATGTGAAGACTTAGCCTTGGTTCTTCATCAGAAGCAAGCACACCTATAACTTAACTGGCTTGAACGTCTCATGCGGTGCTGAACTGTTCTTTGTTCCACTTACTGAACAGGTTGTTGAGTTGGATCTCCATACTGTTGTGCCTTGCTGCAGTGGACCAAAGAGACCTCAGGACAAAGTTGCTGTGTCAGATATGAAGACGGACTTTGAGACTTGTCTGGGAGCAAAGGTAGGGACTGCAAACTTGTGAGCAAACTATTGCATATTTCTAAAAGTTGTCTGGTGTTCAGGAACTGTGTTCTGGGTTTGACTTGTATGTTGTTTGTCTTTTGAAGTAAATACTGGTTTTTGGATGCAGTTTAGAAGGTGACATCAGCAGTGGGTAGTGTGAAATGAGAGTGATACTTCTGTCTTATGGAAGTTTTCATGTGCTACTGAAGTATTAGTTCATTCTGATTTTATATTCATCTAGGCCTAACATGGTCTTGACAGACACTAGGAATTTCTGAAGTAGCCAAAACTCTTGGAAGTAAGAGTTCTGTTAACAGTTCTTCCTATACGCAGCGAAACCATTACAGTGGGTGTCATTAATAGACTGGACCAAGCTGATACTGAACTGAGCACTGTTCTGACTACCCAGCTTCTCAGTACAACTTATGTCCTGAGCTTTATGATGAAGTTTTTCATTCAGTACTGAATATTCAGCAGATCAGAGGTGCTTGTGTCCCCATAATGCAGTGATATTGGTGGTAAAGACATCTAAAAGGACTTCTTTCTACTTTATTTAGTCAAAAATGATCATTGAAAGAACATTGAAAGAAGTGTGATTTTGATTTATATGCCCAGATTACATTTCAAAATCAGTTTGAATCCTTACCTGATATGATATCTTCCCTTTTTAAAGGCCTTATAGAACTCCAGTGATGTAAATAAAGAAACTATAGTAAAATTCATAGTAATTCTTGTTTTGACATAGATTCCAAACTCTATTAATGGATCTTATGCTTTCAGATCTCAAAATGTAATTTTTCATTATGTGAACAGAGCCTTCTGTCACTTCAATTTTCTTCAACTGTCAAGATGTTTGCCTCTCAAGCCAGCTCTTGGTATAAACTTGAGTTGTTTAATACTTATGGCTTTAAAATCTTCAGTGTTACGGTTAAAATCTCTGGAACAGATTGTGTAACAAGACTGTGTGTGATCAGGAATCTGGAGCATGTTGGGTAAAAACATGTCTGAGCCATCTGAAGAAAGATATATTAACGCAGTTTTGTTGTAAAGGCTGCCTCTTTTATCTCCCATTTTGACTCGACATAGATGCAAACCTTTACCAATAGACATAAGTGTGAACTTTTCTGTGACTGATAGATGCTTCTCATTCATGAATGTCTCAGCTTATACTAATTTCCTGACAAAATACTTACATGACCATATCCTCATGATTCTTACTCTCTCCTCTCACAGCAAGGATTCAAGGGATTCCAGATTGCCCCAGATCGACACAACAGCACAGTCAAATTTAATTTTGAGGGTTGTGACTTTGAGCTTGGTCATGGTTCAGTGGTGATTGCTGCCATTACAAGCTGTACAAACACCAGTAACCCCTCAGTTATGCTGGGAGCAGGTAAGTTTATTTGCTTAATGCGCAGTAGTTTATGGCTCTGACCGTGTGCCTTAAAGACAAATACAACGCTGATGTAATTCTGAAAGCACAGTGCTGATTTTGTCATTTGGAGGGCTAAAACTGAGCATAATCTCTGAGAGTAGCAGAAGGAATCTGGAAATGATAGCTAGAAATGTGTATTGAAGAAATGTATTTTTTCCTGCATTGTCTTCTCTGCAGGACAAAGAATTAACCAGCTGGAACTGAATTAACCAGCATCATTGCATGC
Organism: Upupa epops; assembly: GCA_013397515.1. Classification (NCBI taxonomy): domain Eukaryota; kingdom Metazoa; phylum Chordata; class Aves; order Bucerotiformes; family Upupidae; genus Upupa; species Upupa epops. Next base: position 86,085 of record VZRI01010347.1, read on the forward strand.
ATACATACTATTATATGGAGCTGAGAAGAGGCTGTTGAAAGTCAAAACCATGAGAAGAGGGACAGCAGTTCATAGGTTTAAGTCTGACAATGTTCTGATCTGGGAGCAGGGTACAAAATACACAGTTAGCTAGAGGTGTAGTGTATTGAGTTGTTGCAGCGAGTCTGAGGGCATATGAAGGGTCAGTAAAGGAGGAGGAAAACTGTATTCTCTGGGATTGCCATCTTTCATTTACATCTTAACTGCATCCAGAAAGTGTCTGGAGATGGGATTTGTATCCTCTGCTTTCGTGCTTATCATCATTCAAATATGGCAAAACAATATGAGTTGGTTGTGTTAAATTTTAGGTAAGGAGGTGGTGTTCAGTTTTAATTTGGATAGTCTGAGCACAAAATCTATCATTCCAAATGTATGCTTCTAACAGCAAAGAATGAATGAAGAATGTCAGCTCCGAGTTCAGTCTGTACTGGTCCACATTCCCAGAATCTTGGGCAAATGTTGACGTATTTCTTACTCTAATCTGCAAACATACATAGTTCTCATCTGTTGCTGTGAGATCATCATTACATTAGTTGATCAGATTGTTTGTGTAGAATCATTAGGGTTTGGAAGGGAAAGTCTACTGGGCTGTCAGCGACACCACCCAGCTTTGTGTCATCAGCAAACTTGCTGACAGTGCACCCTAATCCCTCATCCAAGTCATTAAAGAATAGATTGAAGAGGACTGGTCCCAGTACTGATCCTTGGGGGACCCCACTAGATACAGGCTTCCAACTAGATTCTGTCCCATTAACCACTACTCTGTGGCTTCTGTCAACCACCTCACCACTGAATCATCCAGTCCACACTGCCTCAGTTTTGCTGCAAGGGTTCTATATGAGACTGTGTCAAGTACCTTAATGAAGTCAAGACAGACCACAACAATTGCTCTGCCATCATCTATCCACATGTCTATGCCTTCGTAAAAGGATATCAGGTTGGTCAAGCATGACTTCCCTTGGTGAAGCCATCCTGACTGTCCCTAATGACCCTCTTGTCCCTGATGTGCCTAGAGACAGCATCCAGGACAAATTGTTTCGTCACCTTCCCTGGGACGGGGGTGAGGCTGACTGATCTATAGTTACCTGGGTCCTCCTTCTTACCCTTCTTGAAGATTGGAGTGACATTTGCTAACCTCCAATCTCTAGGCACCTCTCCTGATCCCCGTGACTTAGAAAAGATGACGGACAGTGGCTTAGCAATGGCTTCTGCCATCTCGCTTAGCACATGCAGGTGCATCCCATCAGGGCCCATGGATTTATGTATATTCAGTTTGCTCAACACACCCCTAACCCAGTCCTCATCAACCAGGGCTGGCTCCTCTTTTGCCTCAATTTCCTATGATGACTCAGCAGTCTGGGCCTTGATACCAGTACAGCTCCCAGAAGTACAGATGGAGGCAAAGAAGGTGTTCAGTATGTCTGCTTGCTCTGTATCCTCTGTGTTCAGGGCACCCAGCTCATTCAGCAGGGGTCCCACATTGCCTCTAGGTTTAGTTTTACCTGCAGTGTATTTGAAGAAGCTCTTTCTGTTACCCATGACCTCTCTTGCAAGATTTAGTTCCAAGGAGGCCTTGGCTTTACTAGTTGCATCCCTACATTGTCTCACTGGAGCCTTATAATGACCCCAGGTGGCCATGCCCTGATTCCATGACCTACAGACTTTCTTCTTCCTGTTCAATTTATGCAGTAGCTCCCCATTTAATCACACAGGCCTTTAGCTCTCTTTCTTGACATCCTTTCCTGTCAGGATGCGCTTGTGTTGCGCTTCAAAGAAGTGGTCTTTGAATGATAACCAGCTCTCTTGGGCCCCTTTTCCTGCCAGTACCCTGTCCCATGGATTTCCCTTAGCAGTTGCTTGAAACAGCCAAAGTTGGCCCTCCTGAAGTCCAAGATTTTGATTCTGCTAGCTATTCTGTTCCTACCACACGAGACCCTGAACTACACCATCTCACGGTCACTGCAACGAAGGCTGCCTTCAACCTTCACTGCTTCAACCAGACCCGCCTTGTTGGCGAGTACAAGATCCAGCAGTGCTCCTTTCCTAGGGGTTTCCTCTACCATTTGCATTAGGAAATTGCCACCAGTGCACTGGAGGAACCTCCTGGACTGTGGATGGCTGGCTGAGTAGGTCTTCCAGCAAATATCAGAGTAGTTAAAATCCCCCACGAGAACGAGGGCCTGTAGCTGAGAGGCTGCTGTCAGCTGCCTGTAGAAGATTTCATCAACTTCCTCATTCTGATCTGGTGGCCTATAATAGACACCCATGACAGTGTTATCCATGCCGGCCTGCCCCTTGATCCACACCCACAAACTCTCAACTCTGTCCGCCCCTGGACAGAACTCAAGACATTCCAGTTGCTCTCTCATGTAAAGAGCAACTCCACCACCTCGCCATGCTGATCTGTCTCTCCTGAAGAGGATGTAGCTGTCCATGACCACGTTCCAATCGTGCGAGCTGTCCCACCAGTTCTCTGTAATTGCCACCAGATCATAATCACCTGACTGGACATTGATTTCTAACGCCTCCTGCTTATTCCTCATGCTGTGTGCATTGGTGTACCGGAACTTAAGGGAGCGAGCTGAGAGCTCTGATTTCACTCTAGGACAGCAAGAGGCCCGTTGGTTTTCATTAAGGCCGGAGTTCCATCCCACTAATATGCACCCACCAACTTTGAACCCACCCACCTTTGAATCTAGTTTAAAGCCCTCTGAATGAGCCTTGCCAATTCCTGCCCCAGAATCCTTTTTCCCATCTGGGATAAACCTCTCCCATGTGACCTGTAAGATCTGGTGTCTTACAGAAGCAGTCATTATTAAAGAACCCAAAGCCCTGCCTGTAACACCAGTCTCATAGCCACAATAGTCCTATTCCAGCCCGTGTCCTCACCCCAAGGTGGAAGTAGTGAAGAAAACACAATTTGTGCCCTGACTCTTTTAGCAAACATCCCAAGGCCCTGTAGTCCCTCTTCATTCCCCTTAGGCCACAGAACACAGCTTCCTCCCTGCTGTCTGGAAGATTAGCAGTGGAAAACAGTCATCTGATCTGGTTAGGGAGCATCCTAGTGATATTTCTGCTCTTAGCTCCAGGTAGACTGCAGACTTTCCTATGCTGAGGTCAGCTCTGCATGTTGGGTCCTCAGTACCCTTCAGGAGAGAGTATGCAATAACTAGGACCCTTCTCTTCTTTGTGGGGGGGTTGCCATTATTGTAGTGTGCAGGCTTATCCTTTACAAAGGTTGAAAGGGATGTTAAATGAGCAAGGCAAAAGGTCCTTGACCAGAGAGAATTAATTATTGGTTTAAATCATGTAATATGTCCCTTTATTTTTCTGTGGTGTCTGGAAAATCTTTATTTATGGACAGCTTCTGACAATTACATTGTTTTTCGTTTGTTAACATGTTACTTGTAGCCTGTTCTTGCACTAGCATCTTTCTTTGGATCCTCTACAGTACCAGCAGCTCAACCCCTTCCTCTGCACAAGAGTTTTCTGGTTCCTTCCTAGGGAGAAGATCCATCGTAAACCAGGAATGTAGGGTGGAAAGGAAAGTGGATGAGACACCTGTGCTGTTTCTTACGCCTGTGAGAGGAAAAGAATTGAATAGTGTGCCAATTCATGTGTCTTTAACAGGACAGGCAGATCAGCTTGCTGCTTTCCACAGGTCCATCCTGATCATAATCACAGAAATAGACCTGTGTTTTTGTTGTGCAAGGATCATCAAGTAGGTTTCTTACAGGCCCACCATCTTTGCTTTGTCCTGCTCTATTAGTTCTAGGTTGGTGTATCCCTCAGCTGCCTTTAGGATATGTTTTCCACACGTTTGACTCCCATGTAACGGTGTGCGTTTTTAACCCTCTGTGGCAGTGGGGATGCTGATCTTTCAGCCTGCTTGGCTTTATATGTAGCTCAGTGGGTTTAAAGTATAGGGTGCACTGCAGATACAGTTAAAGTTGGTTTTTTGAACACCTTCACTACTACTTAATCCACAGCACCTGAAGAATGTAGTTCTGAGGTTCTCAGCATATGCACTCCAATTTACTTTGCTGCCTTTCTGTGGCACGCATTGTTTGACCATGACAATGAGGGGGGAAAAGTCTATGTTTATGAGCTCCAGTTCTCTGTTACATCCACATGAAACACAGATTGATTGTCATAATAGGGTTTGAAATAAAAGTAAGTAAACTTTTGAAATGAAAGTAAGTAAAATAAAATAACTGAAGTGCAGCGGCTGTGCGTCTGCAGGGATAGTGAGTATATGCTGGACTAGCCTTGCCAGCTCAATCCAACTTTACAGCAATGTTAGATTAAGACTGCTTGAAAAAACTTCAGTTTTAGCATTTCCTTGCCAGTTTGTAACTTTATTTTACATTCTTTTCATGGATGGTATTGGCAGGAAAACAGGAGCCAACACATTCAACCAGACTCTGAGGTCCAAGGACAATTGTTTGTTTATAGTCACATTTTCAAAAGTAGCCAAGAGCTCCAGTTTCCAAAGCTTCATCTATCAGCTAAGGAGAACCAGCAGTTTCAGAAATAGAACTGCTTTTTAAAATTAATTTATCTAACTTTAGTCTTTCAAGTCTATTGGTGTGTTGCTCTTTTCACACAGCTCTTAAAGTGGAGGTCTCCAGGTCGTGTGCCATGACAAAATGGCAAAGGCAAAACAATTTGATGGTGTTTTCCTGTTGAAGATCATGTTGGATCAGAGCAGACCTGATATGTATTTTCTTCTTTAAGTGGATGTGTGAGGGAGAGAATGAGGCACGGGAATGTGAAGTTTTGCATAGTTTGCGTAGCTGCTGCTTCTTCTGTGTCCATCCTGGGAAAAGGGCTGGAGGGGATTTGTTTCTTGAACATTTGTCTGTATATGGACTGTTAATATAAAAGGAAGAAAATCTGGCTAAATATGTTACTGGTAACGCTTATGCTACACTAAAGCGTCTCTTACTGCTGTTACAAATCCAGGAATGGTAAAACAGCATTTCTGCCACAAGCTGTAGGTTGTGACAGCTTGTCCGTGACTAGGGCCAAAGCTGTTTTTTTCACAGCCACCTGCTCCTGAGGGCAGCAAGTCATATGTTCCCAGTTATTTCAGCATCAGGTTACCAGATTATCCCAAGTGAGAAGTCACAGTTCTTTGTGACATTTTTTGTGAGACATTAGTCCTACAAATAGTTTTGAGGTTTGAATGTATCTTTTCTGCTCCGGAGTGAGTGATCTTTCTGAATGCAATTGCAGACTAGGTCTATGATTCAGTAGAGCACCTGGGCTCTTGCTCATTATTCTGGGGTTAGTGCTTTTGGTACATTGTGCTATTACACTGGAAACAGAGCCTTTTCTGTTTTATAGTTACTTAATGGTACTTCTCTTAACTTGCTGATTCACCAAACTGTCACTTCCAGAAAAACTGCAACTGTCCTTTGAATTTTTCAGGATTGCTTGCTAAGAAAGCTGTTGAAGCTGGTTTGACAGTGAAACCATACATTAAAACTAGCCTGTCCCCAGGAAGCGGGGTTGTCACTTACTATCTGAGAGAAAGTGGTGTTATGAGTTACCTTTCCCAACTAGGGTAAGAGAGCTTTTCTTACTGTTGTGCTATGGCTGGTGAACTAAGAGCATTGATGACAAGCAGTGCAATACGGCAACTGTTTCTCTGTACAGCTTATAAGATATGGTAGGTACCCTGTTGCGTGGTCTTACACAAACTAATGCGTTGCTGTTCTGCTGGCTGACTGTGTACCATGGAGGTAGAAGGTCTGTTGCCTGCTAATGCTTTATGGAGACTTACCTTCCTAAGGAGGAAAATGGGATTCAAAATAGCATAAATGACACTGCTGTTGCTCATCTTTCCAGATAACGTATTTCAGAACTTTTAATTCCTGTGCATGGACAGTCTCTCCAGTGGAGCATCTTGAAAAATTTTGATTTTCTGCAGCAGCTAAATTGTTTAAATAGCATATCTTCTGAAAGTTACCCTAATCAGCTGCTAAGACACTGACTGTCTGGTCCCTGTTCACTATAGGACAGGTGGACTAGATAACCTGTAGAAGGTCCCTTCTAAACCCAAAGCTTTCTATGATTCTAAGATTTTGCTCCAAAATATCTATTTACTCATTTGAATTTTGTGCTCTGTCTAGGTTTGATGTGGTGGGTTATGGCTGTATGACATGTATTGGTAACAGTGGACCCCTGCCAGAGCCTGTTGTTGAGGCCATTACAAAGGTATGCAGTCTTTTTCTGTAAGCTGTCTTCTGTTGTGTGCTGTTCTGAACTGTGTTAAACTGTGCAGTAACACTTCTCAGATGTGTGTGAAGCTATTTTCTCAGATAAATGGTTTGGAATTGTTTGGAAGGAGACTGTTCTGTGACTGTCCTTTTATTGGTATTGCAGCACAGTGCTGCTCTGCAGATCTGGGTTTTTGGAATCTACAAGCACCTCGGCTACTTTTGTCTTACTCTCTGTTACAGGGAGACCTTGTAGCAGTAGGTGTGTTGTCTGGCAATAGGAATTTTGAGGGGCGTGTCCATCCCAATACCCGTGCTAACTACCTGGCCTCCCCGCCACTGGTAATAGCCTATGCGATTGCAGGGACAATCCGGATCGACTTTGAGAAAGAGCCTTTGGGTAAGACTGTCAGGATGATGCTTCTTACAGCTTTTAAACTAAAGTGTTTGGAATTAAGCCCTTCAGAAGTATTTGTCCTAGGGAGATACTTAAAGTCACCGAGTACCTCTGGGACACAGCATACAGTGGTTAAGAAACAGAGCAAACAGGATTCTGAATGATGGAGAAAGGGGGAGGTTAAGCCAAACCTGTACTCTAATTCCACAAAGATATCTTTTCTGTTATTTCTGGATGACATATCTCATGAGCAGTATGACCTAGTAGTCTTTCTTTAAGCAGCTAGTTCACCTGGACAACACTCAATGATAATTTTCCATTGTTATTATTCTATAAGTTCTTCAAGAAGGCCATAGGAAATCACTTAAAGAAGGTCTGTGTACAGCCATCATTAGGTATATGAGGCCCTGTTTTGTCAGACACTTGTAGGCAAAATAAAGTGTCTTAGGAGTGCTAACAGAGTTAGAAGGAACATAAAACTGAAGGACACCATGATAAACGTTTTCCTTTTATGTATCACACATAACAATTCAATTTTCTACAGGAATAAATGCTTCGGGAAAGAAGATTTTCCTGAAAGATATCTGGCCAACAAGAAATGAGATTCAGGCTGTTGAAAGTCAGTTTGTTATTCCTGGGATGTTCAAGGAGGTCTACCAAAAAATAGAGGTGAACTAATCTCCTAGACAGTAGTTTGATTGGTGTACTGTACTATTCTGAAGATGATAAACATGCTGGTCTTGATAATGAAGCACACCTTTTCCTTTATGGCTGTTGCTGCTGTTCTGAAAGTATTCAAATGAGGTTTTCTTTTTAAACATAGCTTATCAGTAATTAATTTGTACTTGGAGTTGCCTACTGAAGATTGCTGCTCACTTATACGTGTAAATTATGTTTTCAAATGGTCATTCCAGGCTGATACGAGGAAGTGAGATTTTCAGGCTTCACAGATGATGAGGGTTTTTTTACAGCTAACATAAAATTTGCTTTCATGACTTCATAGGATTCACATCAGAAAAAAAATTATACTTAATGATGTCTTCCTGCAAGCCTTTCTGCAAGCCTTTCTCAGGTGTTAAAACAAAATATTCTTTTACTTGCTAGGAAAGCTTCTTGAGATTACTGATAAGTACGCTCAAGAATTAGAAAGTGTTATCTGTATGCATATGACCAGGTAATTGTCAGAAAACTGGTTTACTAGCTCTTCTGTAATGAGAGGTTTCCTAACTTGTTTGCTGAGTAGAATTATTTAAAGCCCTCAAACTTTGTGTATATTATCAAAAGACTTTTTCAAAGTGCTTTAAGAAATACAAGAGGCTTTTGCTGAAGTAAAGTTAGTAATTTCACCTGGGTTCTGAAGCAATTAGGTTGTGTCTGAAAATTTAGAAATGAGTTTTGTGTGTTTTTCAGACAGTAAACAAATCTTGGAATGCTTTAAAGGCTCCTTCAGATAAGCTCTACACTTGGAATCCCAAGTCAACTTACATCAAATCTCCACCTTTCTTTGATGATCTGGTACGTACATGGTTCCCTTTGAATCAAGCCAGAGTGTAGAGTGATCTTGGCAAATGTTAAAGGCGAAGAAAAGTCACTTCAGGGGCCAGGGAGCATCTGTCATAGTGTGTTGAGGCCTTGGTTCACAAATACTAGGGTTATATATTTGTGTTCACATTAATACAAAGGTGCAAATGAATCTGAAAAATGTAAGAGTTCGCTGTCATTTCAAGGCTTTTGAAAAGTCTTGTTTTTTCTTTCAAGCTGAAATAAGAGACCAAGCAAGTGATGGAAAAGGACAGAAAACAAAAGCCGCAATTTTGGCCACGTGCATTTTGCACTAAATAGTTCAGTGTTCAGATTGCTATTCCAATACCATATAAAAGAAAGTGCAGATTCCAATGCATGCAGATGTGTATGAATCCTTGATTTTTGTTAGTGTTCATGCAGGTATCACAGGAAGCCTCAGATATTTTTTCTTACCTGTATTCTTTATACATGAACTTGCTGAAAGCCAGGCATCATATTTTGTTCAAGACTTTTTTAATAGTGCAAGGATGTTTTTTAATTTCTTCTAACTTTTATAAACAGGGTGAGACTTTTTTTGTAATTTGTACATTTGAGAAAATCTAATGGGATTCTGTGTCCTGGTTTGATGATTGTCTTTGTATTTATGTCTGTTTAGACTTTGGCTCTTCAGACCCCCAAAACAATAGAAAATGCTTATGTCTTACTGAGTTTTGGGGATTCTGTGACAACTGACCACATATCTCCAGCTGGAAATATAGCAAGAAATAGTCCTGCAGCTCGGTACTTGACCAGCAGAGGGTAAGCATCAAGTTCTTGTTACAATTTGGGAAGAGGAGACAAGCCACCACCTTATGCAGGCACACATCTGCTGTTTGGTTGCATAAAGTTGTATACTTTGATAAATGCTTGGAGAATATATAAAAGAAGAAAGAAAAGCATTTATTTCTTTGCTGTTTTGGCATCTCTCACCAAGTGTAAGGACTTGCATATAGTGCACTCATCTGTTAGTCTAGAGAGCTGAAGATCCTTGTAGGGATTAGGGGGAAGATGATGACTTTCAGGCTAGTTTTTGCAGTAAATAAGAGACTTGGGATTTATCTCCCAACAGAAGCAAAGTGGTCTTCAGTGTTAAAAACTAATTTTATACTCCTAGTATGTTCAACTATTTCATTGATTTAGGCTGTTAGGAGTTTAGGTTTCAGCAGAACTGGAAAAAGCTGGCAAAGCGATTGTGATTACTGTCCAAACTGCTATAAAAGTACAAAATTCTCTAGACATAGTAACTCTGGAGAGGAAATTCCTTAAAACAGTGAACTGCAGAACACTAACTGCTCTGCAGTCTTTGGCCTTCTGCTTTCGGTCACCAGTCACTTTAAATCTAGATATTCCTACATGCATTACAAAACAGACCTTCTATGTCATAGTTACTGTTCGTTTGTAACCCAATGCAAACAGTCATGTTTTTTATTACATTCTGATATGTGGGGGTTTTTTTTGTTAGTCTGGAGTGTGTCTTTGTTCTTGTGCCACTGTTTGCAAAACAACCTTTTTCTTCAGTTCTAACTTAACAGCAGGGCCTCTCTGCATTTTACATGTTTAGCACCGTGGCATCTCTACCTTTGTCCTAGATGCTATGGCAATAAAAATAACGAGGAGGATTTTTGATAACCAGCTATTTAGAAAAGAATTGTCTTCTGAGTTTATTAAGTGCCCTATCCTTAAAAAAAAAATTGAGTCTGAAAACAACAGTTTCCTTTTTTCCTTTGTCTTCATTCTTTCATAATAGACTCACTCCTCGAGAGTTCAATTCTTATGGGTCCCGCAGAGGAAATGATGCTGTCATGGCCAGAGGAACATTTGCAAACATTCGCTTGGTGAACAAATTTCTTAATAAACAAGGACCTCAGACTATCCATTTCCCTTCTGGGGAAACAGTAAGTACATTCACTGTTGAAAAGTGAGGTTCACTGGCAGTAGTGTGGATTAGTAGAGGCTTTCCTCCTTACAGTATCACAGTGTCTTGGGTTATGGAATCAAGAAGTTTGTATTCTATTTTCATCTGTTGGAAGCAGTTGAGAAGCTGTGTGGTTTTGTTTTTGGTAACTTCAGGGGGTGGGGGAGTGAATACTGACCCAATTGTTAAAACCAGGTGGGGCAATATGTCTTGGGGTGGGGAAGTGAATGCCGCTGTACCGACTCAATTGTTAAAACCAGGTGGGACTATATTTTTCTTAAGTATCTCCTGATGGGTCATCAAGATCCCATCTCATCCCATTGTGAGAAGCTTCACCCAGTGGGGGGAAGTGGGGGGGAAGCTGATCGTGCCCATGCCGAGTGGCACATACTGGGACTCAGTAAAAAGGAGTGGGGGCTCGTTCTCGAGGGGAGTCTTGGTCTCGCCTGGGCTCGCTTCGCTTCCTGTCCCCGGACCCTGGGATTCCCAGCTGAAGCCGCCTTTCGGTGCTGCTGCCGCTCTCCACCGCTGCCCCTGCTGCTTCCACGGAA
>VZRI01010347.1:107741-152274 GCA_013397515.1 Upupa epops
ATCAACACGGGCTCCAAGCTTGGTGTCATCTGCAAATTTGCTCATGATGGATTCCAACCCATCATCAATATCATCAGTGAAGATGTTCAGCAGGACCGGACCTAACACCGACCCTTGGGGGACACCACTAGTAACGGGTCTCCAACTAGATGCGACACCATTAACCACCACTCTCTGGGCTCGTCCATCCAAACAGTTCCTGACCCAGCACAGTATATTCCTGTCAAAGCCCCTTGCTGCCATCTTAGCCAGAAGTATATCATGGGAGACTGTCAAATGCCTTACTGAAATCTAGGTAAACCACGTCCACAGCCTTCCTCTCATCGACCAGTCGAGTCACTTGATCATAAAAGGAGATCAGGTTAGTCAGGCAAGACCTACCCCACCTAAACCCATGTTGACTGGGCCTAATCTCTTGGCCATCACACAGTTGTTGCATGATAGCACTCAGCACTAACCGTTCCATAACTTTGCCCAGAACTGAGGTGAGGTTAACAGGTCTATAGTTACCTGAATCATCCTTCCGACGCTTCTTGGTTATGGGGATCACATTTGCCAACTTCCAATCATATGGGACCTCATTACCTACCGGAAAAGTCACTAATGGAGGGCTGTAGCAGGGTAGGAAGTTTTTTCTTCACATCTTTAACCCACACCCCAGAGACGCAGCAAACTTCCCTGAGATGTGAGTCTGATCAACATATTGGGCTTTCTGTTCCACCCAGAAGAGTCTCCTGTAACAATGTTTTATCATTTTGATTTTATGGAAGTAGTTTTGATGCAGAGTGAAGCTAACTTTGGCAGTACCTCTAAGCTAGGTGAACCATCTTTGTTGTCAGTGTTAGGTTCTACTTGCCAAACCTCACACCTGTTGTGCTAGGGCACCTGGGAAGGTGAGGTGTTCACAGAGAAGATGTGGAACATACCCGACCAAAAGTCTATCACTGCCTTTACCCAGTGCTTGCATGTCATCTCAGCACCAGAAGTTCTTGACATTTCTTTCTACTCATCATCATAATGTTTTCTGATCTGTTAATTGCACAGCACACAGCAGGGTTAACGTAAAGCACTGAATATGTGACAAGGTATTCTACCCTCACTAATCTGCTACACATTGCTTGAAGCAGAGATGAACAGTACTGATGAACAGTATTGTAGGCAGTTCAAAAGAAGTCATCAGCAGGAAAGCATGTCCAAACACAAATGACACCTTGTTAATGTCCCAGGCAATCTTTTCTTGAAATCGCCCAGAAACCACTGCTCTGAAGTCAAATGCTTGGCATGACAATAGATTTAGAAAATCACTTGCACTGGCCTGTAGCAAAGATAAAGTGTTTCTGAACATGAAGATGGATGGATGTACACATTACCAGAGTTTCCCATCTCCTTGTCTGATCTTCCAAGCAGACACAGCAATATTTTTCTTCAGTGGACAGAACAGTTTATATTTCAAGTCTAAGCTGAGAAGTTAATTCTCTATCAACTGCTAAATGTGTTAAGTGTACAGATAACATTTTGCAAGCTAGCAGTACACACTGTCCCTTGTCAGCTGCAAATACGGTAACACTTTCCTCAGGTTATCACTTGGTACTACCTAGAGCCCTACCAGATTATGCCTGTAGATTAGGGTGTGAGAATTCCACACAAATACAAACCTTTCTGGCAAATGTTGCTTCATCCCAGTTCTGCAGTGTTTCCATAGCTTTGTTCATCATTTCTTCTTTATAACGGTTTTGTTTCTCATTCTCAACCACTTCTGCTTTGCTTGTCACAATGATGCACTTGCTGTCTTTTGCCCTTCCACGACCTATATAGCAAGAGATGTATCCTTTTTAGTTGCTCTTAACAAGATATGCAAAAGTGATAGCTATGCCATAAAAGAGCACTAATGGCCGCTGCGTGGCTGCTTTTGTTTTCTATGTTCAGACTCAGATAATGCTGCTTCTAAAGAAAATTCTGTCAGCTCTTTCTCCTTCAGTCACAAAACAGAACTAAATACCTGCTTCCAGGTATCCTCAAGCCAAGACTGTAGTGCCTCTTCTGTGGTCTGCCTCAGTTAAGTTCAGGCAAGCTTGACATTTCAGTTACTTTTCAGCATCTTCCTGTCTTCTCATTGAAAAAAAGCTACAGCAGAAAGTCCAACTTACTGTTATTTTTTTGTTTTATGTTTTGTCAGGCAGTTTTCTGCCTTGATAACTGGTATCTATTTAAAAAATATTGTATCTCAAAACAACCTGAGGAACTGGAAGTGCAGTGTTGGCAAGACACAACAAGAACAAGTTCTGGCTTTTCCGCATGTCTGTGCCAACTGCCTACCTTCCCTTTGCTCCTATGACAGGCAAACTAAGAAATACAGAAGTATTTAATTTAAAAAGAGTGCTTTGGGTTCCATGTGGTTTAAAACTGACACAGCCTATTTGCATCTTTAATGGCTTGTAAGAATAGGCATTATTGTTTCACCAACAAACGTGTGGAAATCATATAGCAAAAGCCCTGATAGCAAAGGACTAAGTACGATGGAAATAAGTTAAATTATGAACTACTTGAATGATATGGGAAAATGCTGCAGATGCCCTCTTGAAAGATGTAGGGAGCTTTATGACATCTACCAATGTTAAACAAATACTGTGTGGCTCCTCATTCCCCTCTACTGGCCATATTGTAAAATCACCAAGATACAGGACCGAAGTCTTGACAAACTTCTTTAGACAAGCCAAAACATGAAGAGGGTTTTCCTTTCTGTTTGGTCTTGAATGTTAGAGGTCCACACATGCAAGAGCCTCATGTTCTGGTGAGTACCTGGGTTTGTAAGAAGCGACTGAGCAAGGGAAGCCAAGATAATACATGAAACTTGATTGCATCAGTCTGTTGCAAATTCATACTGTTAAGGTCACAGTCAGAATAATTGGTGCTATTTCTGACTCCACCTCCTTTCGCCATACTTCTCGTTAGTATATGTATAATCGATCACTTGCAGGACCTGTCCTCAACACTTTAATAACCTTGTGCAGCATGGCTAATTTGCATGGAAAACCAAAGTCACACAGCATCAAGGACTCTGTTCTGTTAGCAAATTTGTCCTGTCTGGTTCCATCATTTATCTGATGGTTCTCAGGGACACAGAGGAACAAGAGCAAGATGTGCATATGTTACTACAGCATTTCCAAAATGCCATTCAGTAGCATTCAGTGTCCTTTTCTAAAGCAACAGCTCAGATTCCGTACCTCTGACTTGGATCATTTTGGTGACATTTCCATAGTATTCATAGAGCACAACAAGGTTGCACTCAGAAATATCAATGCCTTCATCAGCAACAGAAGTAGCAATGAGCAGTCTGCTGTCTTTGCTGGTTTTGAATGCATCCAGTACACCTTTCTGCATTGGAAGTGTCATACCTACAAGACCAAGAAACTGTGTCAGGAAAACTGCTCCAAATTGTTCCTTGAGCAATAAAACCACATTTTCTTGTGCTTAAGCAGTAAGAAATGAGCATGTCCTCTTGATTCAGAAGCATATTCAACTGTCTACATACTGTGCCCACTAATCACGTGTCATAGGAATTATCATTCTGTGAAACACCGTTTCAGGCACAGATTCTAGCTGATTTTATTAGAGAGACCTATATAGCTTAGGTATTTTAAGCCCAAGCTAACTGTTAGCTTTTGGCTGTAGATTACATTCTACATTAAAATGTGCCATCAAACACAAAATGTTTAAAAGGTATGTTTAAAAGGGATAGGGAAGATGCCGCAGGAAGTAATCAAAAAAAGCTATGATAGTGAAGAGTTTCTAAACTTCTTTTGAAGTAGCAGAAGCATCCTGCAGCAAAGATTCAGTGATAATGTTACTGCTGCTTTAACCAAAGATTCTGGACAGAAAAATCAAGCATCTTCTCAGGATTGGTTAAAGATATGGAGGAAAGCATAGTGCATCACTTTCCTGTGTTCAAGAGCACAGAGAAGGAACACAGGAGGAGCAGAATAATTTTGTCAGTGCCTTCATGACATATCTAGCAAGTAGCATTCCTCAGTGGAAATCTGCGTACTTGTTTTTTGATCTCTTCTTGCACGACCCATCAACACAGCAGGCTTTAGATAGTTAAGCACGGGGTTTGTTTCTACCCATTTCTTCAAAGCCTGGAAAGCAAATCAGATAGTTAGATCCTCGTCCAAATGAAATGCTAGTTTGGGACAGGTGGGTAGATCCTGCCCATGGTTGCCTAGTCAATTAATACTTTTGAGAACCAAAAGCATGAAGGAAGGTGTAACTTGTACATCAGGAGGGAGCATTTTGGCCTGAAGAAGGCACCAGGGAGATCCTACCACAACCTTTCAGTGCAGCCTTTTCCTGTAGGACAAGTGAGGAGAGACTCTATCAGAGAATGTAGTGATAGGAGGAGGGGTTAGAATTTCAAACTGAAAGATGGGAGATTTAAGCTATATATTAGGATTCAATTATTTACTCTGAGACTGGTGAGAAACTGGAACAATTTTCCCAGAGAAGTTACAGATGTTCACTCCCTGAAAGTGTTCAAGACCAGGTTGGATGAGGCTTTTAGCCATTTGATTTTCAAGTTCCATATAAATATCAGAAGAAATGTCTTTGCAGTGAGAGTGATGGAGCATTGGAAAAGGCTGCCCAGGGGGATTGTGAAGTCTCCTTCTCTGGAGATGTTCAAGATCTGCCTGGATCTGTTCCTGTGAAACTTAGTCTAGGTGACCCTGCTCTGGCAGGGGGATTGGACTAGATGATCTTTTGAGGTACGTTCTGATCCCTAATGATTCTGTGATCCAGTAGAAGCTGTTCCTACCCATGGCATCAGAACTAGATCATCTAAAGATCTTTCCCAATCCATCCTGTTCTGTGTTGCTCTGGTCTGTAAATACATGACAAAGCAAGAGCCACAGCCATGATGCCAGACTGAATCATGAAACAGCTGACTTCCACTATTTCCACCCCTGGAACTTAAAGACAGGTAGCCTTTAAGTATGCTTTTTTCCTTATAAATCACTGGATCACTGAATACTACATCTCCGGCATCCAAAGGAAATGAGTTACTCTGCACAGTAGAAGTAACACCTTGAAACTGCTCTTACATAAGAACAAAATTCAGCCAAGTTACAGTATGTTTTTATATCTATAAAGAAAAGCTGCCTAGAACTGCTTGGTGTTTTTAGTTTGGCCTGCCTTTGCTTTTTTCCTAGACTGCAGTTCAGCCAGCCTACCCAAGGTTATGTTTATGTCTTAGGGTAAAATGGGGGTTGAGTCTGTCAGCTGATAAATCTATTTACAGTACCCAGAGACTATGATACCTAGCGGTAAATATTTAAAGGCTACTGAAGCTAATGATTAGCAGCACATTTACTTCAACCATGAACTTCTCCTGGGAACAAGATATTACAAGGGGTTAAAAATACCATCCAGCCTACACACCTAATCCAAGGCAAGTATGAAATGGACCAGTGCAATAGGTGGTTCCAGAGACCATATGCTCCACAGTCTTTCCTTTTTCTTGATCAAGAATACGTGCTAGGGCACAGAGCTTCTTTAGGCCCACAGGAATCCTCTGGGAAACCTGTAACTACCTCCTGATGTAGTAAGTAAAAGTAAGTAGTAGAGCAGAGGTGCTGGTTTGTAACATTGTCACATTAAAGCCAAAACCTTGTAGCCCATCTTCCTGAAACTGACTTCAGACCTAAAGTGAACATCTGACAGTTTAATGACTACTTAGCAAGAAGTGATAAACGACACCACTGCTGTACTGTAGTTTCTAGAAAAATAACAAAAAATCCCTCTATTAACAAATCCAAATGGGAACAGTAATAGAAGAGGCACTATATTTTCTCAATTCCTGTTTTAGAAGCTTTAAAAAGAAATTCTTACAGCTACTAAGGCTCTTGTCTTAGCAAAGAGAATAGTGCGAGTCTCTGGGTTATAGTGGTATGCTTCATCCAGGATGGAAGCAAGCTCCTCCAGCTTGGGATTCTCATTACATTCATCTTTTGAAAGGGCAATCAGTTCTGGTTCTTCCTCTGGAATAAAACAGAAGTGTCTTTGGTAGTCTACCTTCTTTAATGCAGAAACCAGAAATCACATGCAAACCTACTTTTGCATGCCACACTGATTTAATATCTATTTTTATTTCCTGTATCATTCTTTCAGATGCAAGCAAAGAAACCCATTTGTTAAGTGCCATACAATCCCCCAAACTTTTTTTTTCTATATTTCTCACATTTTTTTAGCAAACTGACAAGAGAACCTCTGTGACATACTGCCTCAAAAGACAGCAACACAATAAACTCCATTATTGCAGAGTGGTGCTATTTCTATTTAGGAAAACAAGTGACACTAGGTAGCAGACAGCCTGGTGATACAAAATCGAAGTCAACATGGCAACACACCTGATCACAGTCAGGTTTAACTGCAAACTGCTACCAAATCCGAAGTTAGAGAACAGAGTGACCAGTAACTTTTAATCAGAAAAGTACAAGAGGCACCTGCTTCTTCCCAGAAGTTTGATATTCACTCAGGAGCACTGGGCATGGGAGGTTAGGCAATGTCCTAATTAGTGTATGTTCCCTTATGTAATGCTACCAGCATCCACAAGATCTCCTCTCCCCTGCAACTGCCACATGACCTGTGCTAAATACCTTCAAATGCGGCTGTGAGTTGCTTCTCTAAATCTGTATATGGTCCATTCTTGACATTAGTGAAAAATTCAGTTAGGTAGACTAAAGCATCTTCCAAGCGGGCATCTTCGCTAATCATGAGAGCATCATTGAATTTCTGCTCAGAAAGAGAGACGTACACATTTAAACCTCATTTCCCATGAGACATGGCATGAATGTTAATTTTACAGCTTAGGTATTAGAACTTATTGTGGTTACTCCTTTTCCATGATAACACAAGCATTACAAAATCTCCTTTATACTGTTCTTCATTAGTATCTTAAAACACAGCTCTAATATGCTATGCTTTAGCCTGTGCCAAATGCAACAACTAAGTTCAAAAGCTGCTCCTAGGTGAACATACCTGTACCAAAAGGAACATGATGGCTCCTCCTCTGTATGGAAGGAAAGAAGATACACACTTACCCGCAGGTGTTCAGTGCAAATGAAAAGATTTCTGCAAAGGCTGCTCTCCTTCTCCTTATCCGCCAGTTGCAGCAGTCTGCATTTCTTCTGATTGACATTTATCCAGTGTTCATATTTCTGTGTTCCAAAGTCACTCTTACTGATTTGGGATATAGTGTCTTGTAAATAAGAGGAAACAAACATTAGTTCATCTTGACTAACAAATAACAACAGTTAACTAGAAGATAACACATTTTCCATGAATGCAAAAGTCTATGTACAGGAACACTGTGTGATACAAACAGAATCACTGAGGGTGGAAGGCACCTCTGGAGGCCTTCAGTTCACCTTCTATTTGAAACAGGGTCACCTATAGCCACTCACTCAGGATCATGTCCAAATGGGTTTGGAATACCTCCAAGGATGGAGAATCCACAATTTCTCTATGCAACCCATTCCAGCTTTTGACCATCCTTACAGCAAATAAGTTATTCCTATTCTTTATTTCTGTTTGTACCCACTGCATCTTATCCAGCCTTTTGGAACCATCTCAGAAGAGACTGGCTGTGTATTGTTCACTCCTTGTGATTCAACATACACCCAGATGTTATCATTCTTCTGAGGATCTATGTACGTACACACCTCTGTTGAGTTTTCATCCAGTATAATTATAGCTCATTTCTCCTGTTAGAAGCCTACAGTATCAGAGAGACTGCATGAACATGACTCCTTGAATTACCAGCTCAATTGTTAAATATTGATTTGTGCAGCAGTACATGGCACTTAAAGGCATATTATCTAGTGCCCTGATCTTGAGGCAGGACTAGTGACTTTCTGTGTGTCAGACACAAACTCTGTCTAAGTGTTTCCCAAACTTCAGTAGTCCGAGTCCACAGAAAGGAAGCCAATGACATTCCAGCAAGAACTGTGATACTAAATAAGCTTCAGAATTCATAGAATTATAGAATCATAGAATCACTAATTGTTTGTTTAATGTAGCATGCAATGTGAAAATTCTATTGTATTTGTTTTATTGTAATCCCTTGAGATTTGGGTTGTTGTTTGGTTTTTTTTTTGTTTTTAAATGCTTCCTTCCTACCCAGGATATAATTGACTTTCCAGTACCTGCAGAAAGTTGGTGGGACAAGGAAATTCTAGAAAGTATGAAGACTTAAGGCAACCTAATAAGGTTTGAAAAAATCAGTCTAAGCACAAACAAAATTATTCAGACTGGATAAACCGATGCTAATCCACTTACTGGACACCACTTAGGAGTGCTGCAAGCAGAAAAGATCTATTGATTTCTGGAAGGCTACAGAATTATGTCTCCTGATCATGAAACTCAGTCCCTTCTCACACCAATGCATCTCCCTCTCTGCACACCGCAATAGTGCACTTCATTCTCATTTACAGTCAAATTACAGTATCTTACCCAGTGAGTAAATCTGCCTCATCAACGCCTCTGTCTTGGACATCAGACCTGAAATGATGCCTGCAAAGTGATTCTGAACTCGCATTTTAACCCATCTGACATCTGGAGACAAAAAGTGGAAGCCAGTGATTTGAATAAGTCAAACAGCAGCACAGAACAAATTCCTGTCTAGGAGAATGCTAAGTTATGTGATCATTATTTTATTGCTAATGAGCATTGAACAGTTGCAGAGAAAGAAAGAGCTCCTGATCTTCACTGGCAAAAGTAAGTAAATCCCAGAGACTATGGATCTCAGCACAGACAGGATTTTCCCATATGGGCTCTTAGTGTGGAGCAACAAAAAAGAACATGCTGAAACACTTTTCAAGCTAGCAGGCAGCAAAAGCTCCATCACAGTTTTAATCTTTTAATTTCACCTGACTGCCAGGGAATTGGATGGCTGCCTTAATGACGGTGCTTTGCATCTCAAGTGAAATTAAAAAGGAAGCATGCTTACCTGTTTCTGGCTTGTTTACAAATCTCTGCAGGTCCTCCTTGTTCTTTCTGACACTGGATATGGTCTGTATATCAAGGGAGGCGCAGAGGGTCCAGATGTGCTCCACTGTATCCTTCATGTTCTTGGCATTACCAACTCCAATAGAAGCAGTTAGTCCTACAATCTGAACATACATGAATAGCAGTGTTGGTTCATTTGTCACAAATGAAAAAAACTGAACAGGAGACGCTGTTACTAATTGCCAAGTTGTCACTATCTTCAAAAATAAGGAAATCAGATTGCTGAAATAAGTGTGAGACCAAGGACTAAAACTTGAGAGCCAAACCTTGTCCCTACTCATGCCTCTCCAAGGCACTCAAGCACAGAATATTGAAACTGAGGACAAATTCTTCACTCATTTAAATCCATGACAAACTGTATTATTCTGTAATCAGAAGCAGCATATCTACTCCCAGAACTGTCCTCTGCATTCATTCAGAGGAGACGTCTTCTCATCTAGACCAAAACCTCCTGCCAGCACAGGCAGTAGCCCTGTTTATTCCTTCAGATGATAGCATCAGAGAGGTGACAAGGATATTACTAAATTCTGGGGCAAATGGTCTTCTTGGCTCTCAAGTAGTCTGGGCTTGATCAGCCCTTGGCAGCTGCTGGGAACAAGCAACATGGGAAAACAGCCTTGGAGGTGTCTGAGAAGAAAAATGTTTGAGATGCTCCTGTTTCAATCTGCAGCCTTTGTTTTTTTGTTTGAACTGGGCTGCCACAAAAGGTATGACTTCAGGCTTTGCTGAATGCACTGTAAAATAGTTCAGTATTTCTACCCTGACAGACTATGCCTTACCTGAGGCAGCTGGTTTGCAGATGACTCAAACTTTTGTTCCAGGTATCTGGTCATCAACACATTGTAAGGGTGGTTGCCTGTAGTGTTGTGGCACTCATCAAATACCATCAGAGTAAAGATGGAGAGGGATCTTAGAACCCCATGCTCCAAGCAGTTCACGAGAATCTGGGGTGTTAGCACAATGATGTCATTGTCCTCTATAACCCTTTCTACAGAGATATTTGCAGCTGTTTCACCACTAATTCCTTGAACAGAGTATCTAGGAAGGAGAGGCAAAAGATAAGGTATGAAAAATAATGCCTTGCAGGCCAAAACCAAAAATAGATTAGACTTTTCATCAAGCCTGAAGTGTTTAAAATTGTTTGGACTGGCAGCTTGACCCACAGAAGCTGTGAAAAATACTGTTGAAGGTACACAACTGTATTTTCAATTCAAATTAACTAAAATACATTCAATATAAGGACTGATGAATTTGTACATTTAGGTGGAGTCTGGCAGTTCAACATGTAAGCTGTATTTGAAGATCTTGCCCTTAATTCCTTTTCTGCTTACATCTGGCATCACAGAACGGTCCTCAGCCCAGGGACTTCATTTTCTGCTGGTTTAAAGATTCACAGGCAGATGTTCAATGATCACTTCCTTCAAAATCAGCTGTAGGTTGTCAGTACTCCCCTATGCAATTTTGTCCCATCTTAAAGATGGACAGTCATTTTCTGACTAGAGGTTGAAAAAACAAAGAAGCTGTCCTTCCACCAGCACTTAGACTTCACTAAAGCAGACTTCAGATTCTCCAGACAAGGTCTACTGCAATAACTTGCCATTCTTACCACTAGGCATCATTCTTCTATTAATGTCAAACACTGTTGTCACCAGTAAACCCATTACATTTTTCCCTAGCCACAGCTGACTGAAAGGTCAATTTTCTGTGGAAGAAGCCATGATGTACAATTATACTTACCCACTTCTTTCAAAGTGTTGCTTGAATACATTTTTCTGTTGTTCATACACTGGCACTTTGGTTGCAAGAAAGGCAACTTTGGCTTTTTGTCCTGAAGGTGTGTTTTGGAAATGGTGTTCACAAATCAGAAGCGCCACAAAAGTTTTTCCAGATCCTTTAAAGAAAGAACATAAAGGTAAAGTGTTCATATGAAAGTGTGTATTACTAAGCAGGACCCTGTCTTGTTGCCCTAGAACAAAGGGGAGTGATAACCAAGCTTAAACACTTCCAGACTCTCTGGGAACAGATCTGAACACATGCTTGCTGCTTACTCAGGTAGGTCATCATCCCTTTCTTTCTTGCAGTCTCAGTCTGTAAAGACCATGTAGCAATCACTGTGAAGGAAAATCTACTTGCAGTTCTTTGAAAACACTGAGTGTAATTCTGCTCTTAGCATGTACTCCCACATCTGTTCAGACTATGGTACAGGCACCAGAAGCTTTCAGCTTCCGTCCATCCCCACAGAGCCCCTTTTCAACCAGCATTCAAGGATCACTGTGCTGGTCACCCAAAGCCCTTCTGGCCCTCTGCCTCTGCTATTCCACTTGCCTCCTCTGAGACCAGGGAAGAATCTGGCTAGCAACATGGAAAACACAGCTGAAAAAACAAGCTGAGTTTTCTTTTGCTGCTGTATACAAATCTCTTTAATTCAGTTTTGAGCCATCACAAAAGTTCCCTGTTCTGTTTTGAAGTTGTAGCCATTGCAGTACTGAAGACAGGAGATTTTCAGGGCATCTCACCCTATCCTTTCCTTTAACTTGAAAGCCAAATTTCATAATGATGTGCAGAGACCAGTGAGTGATTTTAACTCAAAAATCCACACAAAAGAATGAGAAAGCACAACATAGAATCCTGAATACAGGTAATGAAGTGCCAAGACACATAGGACTTGCTCAGTCTCTGTGCTTCCTACAGTCATTAATTTCAGGTTAGATGTGGACCTACTCCTGCTAGGAAGTCTGTTTTTAAATAAACAACTGGAAAAGTTTGACTCAACCTTTACCCTTTGCTGTCTTCAATAGCCCTCTCAACCAGGAGAAGTTTTCTAAGATGTGTGTTCTTACCTGTGGGAGCACATATCAATGTGTTTCTCCCACTGATAGCAGGCTGTGCAAGTTCAGTTTGGTAGCTCCGAGCTTTCTTCAGATCATAAACAGGTGAAGACTGAGAGATCCCTTCTAGGAAAAAAACATTTTTTTGTGAAGAGAGTTGCAATAGAAATGCACAAAATATTCAGTGCCCCATACAGCCACTATCTAAAATGATAGAGGCAGAGTTCTTGTAGCCTATACAAACATTCTCTCACAGACAAGTCTTACAGGACTCTACACCTGGTTAAGACTTTTGTGTACGTGCGATGTGATACTTTTGCTACCACTTGACTGTGCTTCCTAAAATGAACAAAGTTCAAGGTCTTGTTCTGACAACTCTCACCTCACTTGTCTTTTTTCAACTCAACAAGAAAACATGACGGCTTATTTTCTCCCAAATTGATGGTCAGTATTCCTCACAGCCTTCTGCTCTACAGATTTTGAAGTCAATACTCTTAAATTGTTGTTTGTCAGAGTGTTTGCACTTACAGAACAGGAAATAGAAACCACAGACAGAGCAAAATTTGCCATAGGAGACATGGCAGCCAGTGCACAGATCCTCTGCAGCTACATTCAGCTCTCTGAACTGGCTAATATCAGATCATGTAATCAGAATTGATTGCCACAGAAGAGATGCATCAGCAGCCCGATGTTTGGAGATCTTTTTGATACTGTGCTGACAGAATAACTTTGCAAGAGCCATGTGGTAAATACTACCCCTAACATGTACAAGTGTCCAGCATGAGATCCTTTAAACATTAAGACAGAAGGCAGCTTAATCAGGTCAGAGACTTTTACAAGATCCTCTGTGACACACCACGTCTGCATCCTTCAGAAGTCTAAAGAAGTAGAAAATTCAAGCCACAGACTGTTTAATATTGCTAAGTCCTACCTGAAGGTGAACAGAAGTTTTCACTGAGATTATTACACTCTGCTTCTTCAGAAAATGTCACGGTGGTTTCAAAGCAGTAGTCAGAGCCCTCTGTCATTTCACCAACATCTTTGCCATTAACTGTTGAAACACACACACAAAACACAAGTTGTTGATCCTTTCAATTTTACAATGTGGCATTTGCTGGAATAACAAGAAGAAGAGGCTGCTTGCTAGCATGGAAAAACTACATTAAATAATGCTGCTCCTAGACACACTTCTGAGTGACACAAACAGCACCAAAAACCTCTGGTTTAGAAGACTTATGCACTAAATGTGTATTTATATCTCCATTAAATTAAATTGAGAAAACAAATGGGAGTAAAGTTACATTCTCAGTATTTGGTGACAAGGTTATAGATTAAGCAGACATTAACCAAAAGGATGAAAAATAGTTAGGAACTGAAAGAAGATTTGTTCTCCCTTTCTCTCCACCTTCTGGAAGGACCTAGATACTGTCAGATTATTTCCATCCTTTATCTTAAATGACAATCAAGCGAGGGTCCAAAGATGCGTGCTAAAATTTTCTTTGGCCTTTTCTGAGCACTGTTGCTGCACTGTCCTGAAAAGCCTTGGAATTACACAGAATTACTGAGGCTGGAGAAGACTCTGAGAACATCAAACCCAGTAACTGCAAACAGAACACATAATCACAAACTGCTGCTTCTGGAGAGAGAGAAAGAGCACATTTGCAGTCTAATCCAACTCCAGAAAGCACACAGTGTTAATTATTGTTATTATTAATTCCAATATGGACACCTCTTCAGGAGACTGTCTTTGACCTTAATAAGTTGGATGTTAGAAGAAAGTGCCTTCAAAACAAAATGTAAGTCTTAACCAAATAGTATGCATAGGCACCAGCAACATAAAATAATACCCATATACATGTATCATTATTCCTATATATTTAAATGTATAATTCTATATAGCTGTATTAATAATTTATCCAGTTGTTTGCTAGAATATCCAGATAAAAAAATCACACACATTTGACTACAGCAATAAAAACATTTCAAAATAAAGTATACTGTTTTAGAAGCCACTTATCAGTAGCTTGTCCCAGGTGCTAATTTAAAACAATTTGGACAGTCACCCATGGTTTGGGAGAAAGAACTTGTAGATACAAGTAAGTACAGATTAGTTTATGCAAAATAACTTTCTTTCTCGCTTATTTTGTAGTGCAATACTGTATTCAGCTGTAAATTCTCCCAAACTCTTAGGTGCTCATACAGGTTGTTTTTCAAGTGAGGAAAGGTAAAACCAGTGACAATGGCTGAATCTTCTTAGGGAATTTCTGTGTTTTTACAAAATAAGAACTTTATCACTTGGTAACTGCTAGTTATCAGTTTCTCAAAAAGAATACAAACTGCTCCAATGCATCACTTAAGAGAACACTGAATTAATATACTTATTGTCATTTTTACTATGAAATTATTGTATTTTATGAGAAAACTTAGCATCTATCACAAGTCAAGTAAACAAAACTATTGCAGAAAGTGAATTACAGTAGGCAGGAGGGAAGAAGATAAAAATTTTTCTTTGGTTTGTATCTTCAGAGCTTTGTATGTTGTCCAAAGCAGGCTTCATGCACAAACACATGTGAGAAAACATATTTTAAAAAATTCTGAGTTTGCAGGTTAGCATCTGTATTTCATTCTCTATAAAATAAATAATAATTATTTTTTTAAAAGACTTTATATGTGAACAAAACTGAGCAATGCAGTCTGCTGATATCCTTTTAAATTAAGTCCTATTTTCCTGAAAAAGAAATTACTGTCTGGTACAAGAGCATTGTACAAGAACATCATCAAATCTATTAGTAGTTTACCTTCTCTCATATCCCACAGTTCACTCGCATTGTAATATCCTGTGTTATCTAGTGCCAGTTGAAGGCTTTTTGGCCAGTTTTCCTTATCTGATCGACACAGACATTCAATGAGTTTGGTTATCCCAGCTGCTCTGCTTCTGTATTCGCTGATCTGCACACACAACAAACAAAAGTTGGTGTAGCTTCTGAGTGATCAAAACCACTGTCCTTAACTTTGATATAGAGTTGAAAATTGCACTTCATCCTCACAGCCTAAAATATCTTCAATAATATTTCAGTCAATTACCTACTACTGCTGCAATTCTGCTAGCCTCAGTGTACCCTGATTTTAGCTGAACTACATCAACAGGTAAGCTATTTGTTTAAATATTCACAAGGTCTGGAATATTGCAGAGCTACTCTGTGAATTTTTATATGGTAAGACCCTTGTCATAAGCCATAACTGCCATAAAACTAATAAAAAAAAAAACCAGACTAGGTACATGCAGAAGTATGACATTTGAATGCAGCTCTTTCTTGATCAGATGCAGTATCTTTCAAAATATAAATAAATAAAACAGCTGCATACAATCCCTCTTGTGAGTCACAAGGTGTCAGAACACCTAACAGACTCCTTTAAACATTATAAACTAGCATGAATGATGAAAGATTGGATATACGACTTATCAGTTATCAATAACAACACTGAGATACAGCAGGATAACAGTACCCAAAGGCAATGAAAACACTGCCAATTTCTGTGACACAGAATTTAGATCATGATTTCAGACCAGAAGTTTAACTTCATCCTTTGAACATATATTTAGGTGCTGACAAAACTCAAGGACACACAAAGGGGCTGCCATAAGTAGGGTCAAACATGTCAAATCCAAAGCAACAATCAGTTTAGGCAACATCTACATGACTCTGCCTACTTCCATCTGTAATTTAATTACAGTGTGAACACTTCAGAAAAGGATCTATTTCTAAGACAAGGCATCCATTCCATTGTAATGTAGCACCTTCTAAAGCCCCTGACATCTCTTCATGGGAGTCTGGACTCCACAAAGATATAGAGCTGAGCATTGTCAGTGCAAAAGCCAGCCCATCCTGCTTCCCTGCCTGCCACTTTTCCACATACCACTTTCTTCAACAGAGCTGAAGCGGTGAAGAATGAGACATGCAGGAGTTTCTGACAGTGCTACTGTGAAAAGCTGCACTCATACAACACGGCCTCCTCTAAGCAGAAGAAAGCAAAGTCCCTCTTCAGAGGACCATGTCTGACCATCCTCCTCACTTAGCAGCCTGACAGATAGATGCACAGTCATGCCACAAGTCAGTCCATTGGCATTTCTCTGTAGCAAAACTAGACAAACACCAGGATTTTACCATTAACCATACCTGCAAGATCTCATCACATTCCCTGTCTATCAGACAGGTGCTTATGTAAGGCATGAGTGCTGCTGGGTCAACTTCCAGCATTGTTGCTTCTATCCGCTTCAACAGCTGTCTGTGCACCTCCAGTTTTTCCAGTTTGCTGAAGTCCCAGTTTTCAATTGCTTCTGCCAGCCCAGTGTAACCTTTCAGAACAGGAGAGACATTGTTCCTATGAATTTGTTCTGTAGTAGAATAGGTACAAACAGACTAGGACTATCACAAGCAGGTGAAGAGTTGTCCTGGACATAGTGTTTGCTTTAAGGGGAAAAAGAATTACATCCAAGTAATTTCTAATAATTGATCATTAAAATACTTTAACTACCTTTAATTCATAGTAAATGAAAACAAAATTTGCTTATGACATGAGATTTTGGGGTTCAAGGTATCTAATAAATCACAAAAAGGAACCTATGGTAGAACATGTAGGTATAGAGGAAAGCTGTCAAATCCATGTAACTATGCATTCACAGTCTCTTCTGTCATGTGTCAAAAGGGAAATTGCAACACACATTCAAGGAGTCATAGCTTCCAAGTAACAACAACCACCTCAGTTATAAATTAATAATGGCTACTTCCTTCTTGAAACAAAAGACTTTTAAGACCTCTAAATAATTAATAAAATCAGTTCCTGATTTGAAACTCTGTCTTTGCATGAGGAGAACCCACACTACAAGTTAAACCTGTACGTCTGAAACCTATCTAACTTTCTCTTTCAGAAGACTTAGCTTCCTTTAATTATTGGAGAGAATCATGCAGTCTTATTTATTTTGCAAACACTCTGAATTGCACAAGTCTATTGCCTACAAGAGGACTCCATTCTGCATTCTTTCATCATTCATTGACTTTCTATCTCTATAAATAATCAAAATTGTTCATGTTGCTTCATGTTGTCCTTGCAGTGAGCAGGGAAATGTCTAATTGTACCAAGGTGCTCAGAGCCCCATCCAACCTGAACCTGGAATGTTTCCAAACATCTACCGCCTCTCTGGGCAACCTGTGCAAGTGTTTCACAGAATTATTCAGGTTGTAAAAAACCTTTAATATCATCAGGTTGAAATGGTGCAACTTAAGGCCATTTCCTCTTGTTACTTATGAGAAGAGACCAACTCCCACATGTCTACAACCTCTTTTCAGGTAGTTTGGGGTGTGTGTGTGTGTGTGTGTTTGTGTGTGTGTGTGTGTGTGTCTGGAACTGGAGGATCTCTGAGGTGCCTTCCAACACTCACCATTATATGATTCTAGTTGTGGACAGTGGTAAGGTCTCCTTCCTGACCCCTCTTCTTCAGACAGCAGACTATTGTAAGAAATGTCTTTATTATACCTAGACTCAATCTGCCCTCCTTTAGTTTAAAACTATCACTCTCTGTCCTGCTAATATGTCTGTCTCCGTGTTACTCACCGGTTCCCATCTTATTTTTTAACAAAGCCTTACTTCCTGAAAGGCTGCGCTAAGGTCTCTCCGGAGCTGTCTCTTATCCAGTCTGAGCAATCCCAATCCCTCAACCTCTCCTCATGGCAGATGTGGAGGAAGCGACTCTTACGAGTAAGAACCGACCTGCTGCAACCAGAGCGTCCAGGAATCCCCTCAGCCACCCCTCCGCCTCCAGCTGCAGGACAGCATCTAGAAACAGGGCAGCGGCCGATGTTACCCCCCTCTCCTCCTCCTTCCGGACGCGCTCCTTCACCACTAGCAAAAACACAAAGCACAGAGTGAGGCCAGAGGCTGCAGTAGATACCCAGCCGCGGGCAGCGCCAGGTGAAGGCTGCAGACACCTCACCGTCTGGTAGCCAGTCCGTCATGTTGCTCAGGACATAGATGGGATTCAGGCTTTGCTCGATGTACCGCCGGTAGCATCGCAGGTTTCTCTTCTCCTCCGCGGTCATGGCGCAGCTGGAGGGTGAGAGGTATCACCGCACTGCCCTGGCATCACCAGCGCAGGCGGAGAGCGCATCAGGAAACGGCACCGCGGAACCGAGAGGAATAGAAACCGAAAGCGGCCCCAACGGTCCGTTAACACTTGCCTGCCTTCAGCGAAAGAGAAAGGAAGGGTAAAAAAGCAGGGATATGGACGGGAACATAGCTAGAACATTTATGACAGGCTGTAATCAGCCGTTTGAGGCTGTCAAGGTGAGCAGAGAGGCAGCAGGAATAAATAAAGACATCGCTCTGATCTCCCTCTTTAAGCATCGGAAAACCGTGACCGGTTTTAATGGGCTCTATCCCCGTTTTAAAAGTCTACACAGTAGACCTGTGTGTGCTCTGAGCAAGCACTTGCTAAGCTGCTAGTGCCAGTATGGCTTGGAACTGAGAGGGTCCAAACTGGTTCTGCAGTGAGCCTGGGATTGTAGTTTGAAACTGTTCTTCCAGCTCCTTATTTGATACAGAAAGTGAGGACAGTGACTGTTCCTGTTTTCACCTCGATAAAATAAGTTGGTTAATTTACGGGTTAATGATGTGGCTCACAGCCTGCTTTGACCTCCTAGGAATCACGTTTTGTTTATCCAGACTGATGCAATCAAAAGATTCCACAGAGCTTCATTTCCTTGTGTCAGCTTTCAGTCCAGTTACCGCAGTTACCCAAACTGAGCATTTGTATCCAGCCTGCATTTGCCATTCAGCAGCTAACTGCATGAGTGCCTGTCACAGCTTTCAGTCTACCAATGGCAAGTGATTTCAGCAGCCAAGCTCTGTCTAACACAGAGGGGCACTGTTCAGGGACTCAAATATCAGTGTCGCAGCAAACACCCACGCAGAAAGCCAGTCCCATGCTTTGTCTGAGAGCATGAAGGAAAAAACCTCCTTGCTTACCTTTTCTCAAGGCTCATAAATTGATAGTCTGCCGTTAAACATAGCTGGTAGAAAGCACAGGAGATGGGATGATACCACTGACTGGTGTGGCTCCATTGTGGGTCCCCCAGAACCTGGGGACAAGTACCACAGAACTGGAGATGTTCCAGGTGAAGGCAGGCAGCTCTCCCAAGCTTGTGTCCACCTTTATGTTTGCAGGGCAGATGTAAAACAACCTAGGCGGTGGCCAGTTGAAATTCTCATTCTCATGCCCACAGTATCAGTTTTATGCTGCTTTTGCAGTCAATAGTCTGAGTTCTGCAGTGCAAATAGTGATTTGAGGTGGCTAGTAGAGTGCTGCATTGAGTTGTGTGGCAGAAAGTTACAGTGCTGGGAATGCATCAACCTGCTCATGCTGCTACAAGTCATGGTCCAAGCAGCTTCTAGTCCGGGCTGTAGGAACTGTTATGTTTTGCCTCTGAAACACTTGCGGTGCTGGGAAGGATACTCAGCTGACCCCCAAATCCTACTGTAGAGTGCAGTCTAGCACCTGATGAGGATGATGAGGTGATGAGCCCTTGATGTGAAAATATGAGTCACATTTTTCCTGAAATTTTCAGAGTAGAGCCTGTGTTTGTGATCCTCAGCTTTAGATTTTACAGGTCTATCTTTTTGCAGTTTATCACCTGCAGATTTTCCCAAGGATCACTCCCTGAAAGAGACAAGCAATTGTCTACCTGACAAGAAGCGAAGCAAAACAGGTGGTCTCGGGGTCCAGAAATTTTAATTCAGCCCTAAGTTAAACTGACGCAAGCATAAGCAAAGAAACTAACAGACGTGGCAAATGGCTGTTGAAGAAGTGTTTGGCCAGTTCTGAGTTGTTCCTGGAATAGTAAGGCAGTAATGGGAGAAACATCCAGAGAAAAGGTATGGAAGGGGGTCTACTGGAGAGTCTGAGGGTCACAAATGACAGAAGGTGTTGAAAGGAGGGAAGTGCTGATTTACTGGTGCTGTTGAGCATGGGTGTAGAGTCAGCAAATAAAGGTGCTGAGTAGGAGGATGGAGGCAAATGAGGAAAACATGAATGGGGCAGATTGTTTATTTCAGAGGAGAAATAGACAGGGGCTGTGAAAGAGAATATCAGGCGAATGAAATTCACTGAGTTGTCTAAGTGTATAAGATTAGGTTCTTAAGGGACCTGTATAGTGTGTATGTGTAGTGGTATAGCAGCAGCATTGTGTAGTAGTGTTGTGTGGTTTCTTACTTGGATCCATGAGCATCTCACCAGGGTTGCTATCAATCTTGTGGGTCAGAGACCCCAACCACATTTTAACCAAGAGCTAAAGTGTCAGACACAAAGGAAAGGTTTAACAAAACCACTTACAAATCTGCAGGCAGTGAAACAACAATTTGAAGAAGAAAGGCCTCAAGATATTTTGATTCACAATCCCAGCCCCCATATTAGAAGAAGCTAACCCCACAAAGCATAGACATATGGAGTTTCATCACTTACTTTTATAGTGAACTGAGATTAAAACCATTCAGAATGTTCATTTGTAAGACAGTTCCTGCTTTTCTCTGAAACTACGATGGTTTTCTGACTTCAGTCTTGATCCTCATTAATCTTCAAAATTTGAAATTCTTGCAGTCTCTCCAGGTCCAAGTGAATCTTCCCACTCACCATGTATTTTCTTCAACCTGAGGAGAGACAACATTTTCAGAAGTGATAACTTTTTCTCTCAGCACCACTGATGCATCTCTTAACAGTCCAAGATAAAGAGAAGCAAAGAACAAGGTGGAGGTTACCAAGAGGGGTGAAGAGAGGGAGGGGAGTTGGGGACAGACACTTTTCAACTTTTTAAACACAAACCTTAAACTTTTCTGTAGAAAACACACAAGGTAAATTTACAAATTCTACTC
Organism: Upupa epops; assembly: GCA_013397515.1. Taxonomy (NCBI): domain Eukaryota; kingdom Metazoa; phylum Chordata; class Aves; order Bucerotiformes; family Upupidae; genus Upupa; species Upupa epops. Next base: position 128,552 of record VZRI01010347.1, read on the forward strand.
AGCTTTCAAAGCATAGCAATGTGTACATGTGTACATGACAGTCTTTATCCCTAGCCTTTAGTCTTAAATAGGTGCCCACTGAACCACATGTTTAACCACGGTGTGGAATTCTGTCTGTTCTGTACTTAGTAGTCTTAGAAATATTTCACCAAAAGATTACACTGATCCCTAAAATCACTCAAGCCATTCTCTGCAATGAATTGTTGATCAATTGATTTTGTTAAAAGGAGCAATTTATTTTAAAATCAAATAATAGAATCATAGGATGTTTTAGATTAGAAGGCAGCTCAAAGATTATCTGGTTCCAACCTCCCTGCTGTGGGCAGGGACACCTCACACTAGACCAATTTGCCTGTGGCTCCATCCAACCTAGCCTTGAACATTTTCACAGATGGACCAGCCACAACCTCCTGGGTAACATGTTCCACGCCTCAGCACCCTCATAGTGAGGCATTTCTTCCTAAAACCTAATCTAAATCTACCCTCTTTTAGCTTGAAACCACCTCCTTGTCTTACCATTACAGTGCCTCAGCAAAAGTCCTCTTTCAGCTTTCCTGTAGCCCTCTTCAGGTACTGGAAGGCTGCTGTAACGCTCACTTGAAGTCTTCACTTCACACTGAACAGGCCCAATTCCCTCAGTCTGTTCTCACAGCAGAGTTGCTCCATCCCGCTCATCATCCCTATGGCTTCCTCTGTAATTGCTCCAACAGTTCCATGTCCTTGTATTGGGGTTCCAGAACTGGACACCGTACTCCAAGTGGGGTCTCACAAGAGCAGAGTGGAGAGGGAGAAACACATCCCTTGATCTGCTGGTGAACTTCACTTCTCTTGATGTAGGTCTTTCAAGCATCACAATGTCAGCTCATATTGAGCTTCTCATCTACTAATACCCCCAAGTCTCCTTCTCCTTATGACTGTGTCAATCTACTCATCACCCAGCATGTATTTGTGCTTGAGATTACCTCAGCCTAGATGTAGGACTATGCACTTGGACTTTCTGAACCTCATGCAATTTTAACTGACTACTGAACGCTTAACATTCCAAAGGGACAACGTAGGCTTGCGTCTCTGGTGTTGAGACAACTTAAGTATACACACATGACTTAGCTCATTCTCAACTTAGCTCACTCAGATGCTTCCCTGAGAGAGGATGACTTAATATCCCCAAAAGAAAGTGTACACATGACACATGTTGTAGCAGCATGCCTAAGAGGCACTTTCTCTCATTAAAAGGATCTTATCTGAGACCTTGGTTCAGTAGTACATTATGGAGGAGAAGGAAAACACAGCAGATATAAGGCCTTCACGTCAACGTTGTTAGCTAGTAATTATGCTCCTTGTCATACTTTTTCATATGTAACACAAGCTGTTGCAACTTGAAACTTCATAACTTCATTGTGAAGAAAACTTTCAAACACCAGTGTATAAGAAACATCTTGGGTAAAATAATCCTTACAAACCACCATAGCAGGATGGGCAGGAGATGGCACTCACTTCCTGCAGGTCATCCCAGTGTTTGACTGGAGTCTGGTGCACAACATAAAGTCTAAGACAAAGGCTTTAAAATATTACTGCTACTGTTGTTTAACAGGCAAAGAAAAAAGCAGACCTCAGAGGATGACTTCTAACCAAACCCTACATGGTTGTTCTCCAGAAACTGAGATTTCTGCTGAATATCTGCCTCTTATCTTGGAAGTATCAAATCCTAAATATTCCTGCTCTGAATTCCAAGCAGCCTGTCCAAAGCAGTCTCTTTTATCATTAACCCTTTTGTGGCAGTTTTTGACTCCGGATACGCTCAATTGACTTAGCAGAGGTAACATGCCTGTTCTCACTGGAATTGAAATCAGAATCAGACCTTAAGTCCCAAGTGAACCTGAAATAAAAAATAATCCAACACCGATGAAACTCACTAATACATGGAATTATGGCCAATACAAACCTTAACAAACACAAGAATAAGAATGAAATACTGAATCAGAAAAAACTTGGTAGCATTTACCTTTGTAGAAACAAGAATCTTGTGGATGAAACAGGGAAACTTGCAAGCCAAGACACAGTTCAGTACTAGAATGGGTTAAGTAATTTCTGCAAGCCACACAGCTCAAAATTCTTTTCTGTGTGTTTATCTGGGGTTATGAAACTTTGAAGTTATCTTTAAAACTGAAAGAAAGTGAAAGTTTAAGGAAATGGTGTGAACTAGGTTAAATTATTTCAGCTTACTGATTGAACAAACATATTTGATTGAGATTGAGGAAAATAGCTGAAAAAGAGTCTCTGAAAACTAGACTGAAAACTAATCCTGATCCGCTGGAAGAGTTTTGTGAAATATGTTCATCTGATTCATGTCAATGTGGAATGGCGTTATAGGGTGGGGCATGGTACTCTCTGTCTGTACATGAGATTTTTAACTGTTCTGTTTGTCTTTGTGTGGCCACAGGCAACTGGGGAAGGGAGACAGGTTGGCCTTGCTTGTTGCAGGTGTCACCTGGTAAACATTTTTGTGTATTGCCCTTAGCCAGTTTTGTTGTTATTCTTTGGCATCTATCAGCTGGAGCTGAGATTCCAGAGAGTGAGGAGAACATGAGCTGAAGAAGATACACCTATTCATGAATATGCATCAGCATACGGAATATAAGCCCCCAGCAAGGGCTCAGTGAGTGTGCATTTTTGGTAGAGCTAAAGCTCCCCAGCACCAGGCACTGTTTGCTTGTCTTTATTGGAAACTTTATTTGGAATCCTGTTTGGGACTAAATTATTTATCACAGGACTCACCTGTTGGCAAGCAGTGTAGGAGAAGGTGACCTGGGGGTCCTAGTGGACTGCAGGATGACTATGAGCCAACAATGTGCTCTTGTGGCCAGGAGAGCCAACAGCATCCTGGGGGGGGATCAGAAGGGGTGTTGTTAGCAGATCGTGGGAGGTTCTTCTCCCCTTCTACTCTGCACTAGTGAGGCCACATCTAGAGTATTGTGTCCTATTCTGGGCCCCTCAGTTCAAGAAGGACACAGAGCTGCTGGAGGGCATCCAGCGTAGAGCAACGAAGATGATGAAGGAAGTGAAACATCTCTCTTATGAGGAAAGGCTGAGGGAGCTAGGTCTCTTTAGCCTGGAGAAGAGGAGGCTGAGGGGTGACCTCATTAATGTCTATAGATATGTGAGGGATGGTTATCAGGAGGATGGAACCAGGCTCTTCTCAAGGTCGTCTGGTGATAGGACAAGGGGCAATGGGTTCAAGCTGGAACATAGAAAGTTCCATACAAATATCAGAAGGAACTTCTTCCCAGTGAAGGTAATGGAGTATTGGAACAGGCTGCCCAGGGCGGTTGTGGAATCTGCTTCACTGGAGACATTCAAGACTCGCCTGGATGTGTTCCTGTGTGACTTGCTCTAGGTGGTCCTGCTGTAGCAGGGGGATTGGACTAAATGATCTTTCGAGGTCTCTAATGATTCTATGATTCTATGAATTGCAGACAGTAAAGGTGAGGCCTCACCACTGCCCAGTACAGGAGCAGATCTATGTCCCTAGTCCTGCTGGCCACACTATTCCTGATACAATCTAGGCTGCCATTGGCCTTTTGTGCTACCTGGGTGCTCAGCTGGCTCATATTCAGTCAGCTGTCAACTAGTACTCCCAGGTCCCTCTCTGCCAGGCTGCTCTTCAGCCACTCATCCCCCAGTCTGTAGCTGTACTAGGGGTTATTGCAGTCAAAATGTAGGACCCTGCACTTAACCTTGTTAAACCTCATCCTGTTGGCCTCTACCCATTGACCCAGCCTGTCCAGATCCTCTCTGCAGCATATTCCTCCCCTCCAGCAGATTTACACTCCCCCTCAACTTGGCATCATTTCCTCATTAATTTTCTTTGTAGTGCCTCACTGTACTCCCTCCAGCATTTCCCTGCCTTTCTTAAAGTGGAGAGCCCAGTACTGGGCCTTAATTACATGCTGTGTTATTCAAATGTGGGTCATTATTCCTTCAGCCATTATCCTAACTAATTTTTACATTCAATTTTTCCTGTGATCAGGAGGGCAAAAGCTTTTAGTTCTGAAGTCCAAGGTCAAAAAACCCTCACTCTGCTCAGATCTGATATCAAGTTTTATGATTTATTCACAGCCAAAAATTTCTGCAGCTGGGAATTGTTTTCTCAGCATCTGTGCTTAAAATAAACAATACAGTAAGGTAGTCAAATAACTAGCAGGAATGAGTCAGTGGAGTGAGAACAGGGTGACTCACAGGAGTCTGACAAGTGTTTTAACCACTGACTATTCCCTCACATTATTTTCCCAGTGATATGACTCCACAGGAGTCAGTGGATGCTTCCTTGGCCTGCCATCTAAGCAGCAAGCTGGGAAGCTGTTTCAGGGTCCCTTAGCACTGTGATGCACTACCCTGCAAGCAAACATTGTCATCCTCTGATAAAATGTGACTGCACAAATGTACAGTTGTAATTAAATTATTGTACCCAGCAGCTCCTCATGTTTCCTGAATTCCTACCTGTGATCCTACTGCTGTCACTGAAAGTTGTCCTACAGAAATGCCACAGCATGAAATCTCTCTGTGAAAGCAGTGTTCCAGTATATTAAAACATGTGAAACTGGGCTTTCCAGACATCTAATTGTATTTCCTATCTGCTCGTCTCGGTGGCTGGCACACAATTCGTTTTCATGTTTCTAATAGGCAAGATATTCCTTATGGAAAACAGACCTGTAAGGCATCTGTGAACATGGAAGATTTGAAAGAGCTGTGAGAGGAGACAAGGTAGCAGTTCCCATGCTGCCTGGCTCCCACTGTGCAGGCATTAACTGCCCACATCTCAGCGTGAGGGGCAGAGGACAATCCCTCTGGCAAAGATATTCCCTGCCCATTTGTCTTCCCATGGGTGATAGTGGAATATGAATTAAACAGTTTCTAAATGTTTCTAAATGTTTCTAAAAACATTCTGATTATGGCATGGTATTGCTTAACACGGCTACTGAGTATGTTTCCTATGGCATTGAAGGAGAAGTCTTCTTCAAATGTAATACTTTTAATCAGCCTAAAAAATGTTGGAAGCTATTTTCCATCCAGAATATGAGCTTTGATTTTTGAATCCACGACAGCAGTACATAGAGCTCTTCTCAGCCATACAAAGACATAACTGTACAGGGGAAAATAACCCCTCACTTTGTAATTCTGTACTTACAAGAAATATGAATGTGGTCAGTGGGCATTGTTGAGTTTTTAATGGAAAATGAAATTAAGGGGTCAGTTTCCTATTTTTCTGAGAAAACTAGAACAATATGTTAAAATAAAATAAATTTTATTTTAGGCTGAGCTTGTGGTTGCAAAATCTCTTCTCAACAAATTACAAAGCCCAGAGCAGTCAGGTAATTCTTTCAAATGTTACAACATCAGGTGATAACATATCATGTGGAGAAATGTTTCTTGTGAGAGGTATGGATGGATAGTAGTAGTCTATGCTTGTGAGTAGCACATCGAGCATACCTGAAAAACATGCACTGTAGTTCATGGCAGAACTTCATTGTAAAAATCAATTCCCATGCAAGTCCAGGAAAACAGCACTTATAAATGTCATTTTTCAAAATAAGATGAGTGATAAAGAACTGAAAATCCAGATTTATAAACAAATGCAGTACCAGACTAGACACATGTTTAATTCTGAAAACAGACTTCACACACCTAGGTCTTGAAACCTAGACGATCAATCGAAAATCATAGCAGTTATTCTATACAAAAATGTATTTCAAAGAATAATAGAATCGTAGAATGGCTTAAGTTGTAAGGAAACTCAAAAATCATCTATTTCCAACCCCCTGACATAGTCAGGGACACCTCTTACTATACCTATCAGGTTGTCCAAAGCCCCATCCAACTTGGCCTTGAACACTTCTGGGGAACACTTACTGGACAACCTGTTCCAGTGCCTCAACACCCTCACAATGAGAAATTTCTTCCTAAAATCCAATCTACATCTGCCCTCTTTCAGTTTCAAGTCATTACCCTTCATCCTATAACTACTAGCCTCTATCAAGCAATTCCTTCCCAGCTTTCCTGTAGCTCCCTTCAGGTGCTTGAAGGCTGCTATAAGGTCTCCCTGGTACCTACTCTTCTTAAGTCTGAGTAGCCCCACTTTTCACAGCCTCTGCTTATAGGAGTGGGCTCCAGCTTTCTGATCCCTGTGGCCTCCTCTGGACTCACTCCAACATTTCCATATCCTTTTCGTATTTGGGGCTCCAGAACTAGAGACAGTATTCCAGATGAGGTCTTATAAGAGCAGAGTGAAGGTGGAGAATCACCTCCCTTGATGTGCTGGTGAGACCTTCTGATGCAGCCCAGGATGCAGTTGGCCCCCTGGGCTGCACATGGGCATTGTTGGCTCATGTTGAGCTTCTTATCTATCAACATTCCCAAGTCCTTCTTCACAGGCTACTCTTAACTCATTCACCGTTCAGCAAGTGTTTGTGTCTGGGTTTACTGTAACTCTGAAGAAGGACTTTGCACTTAGACATTTTGGTCTTCATAAAGTTTGAACAAGCCTGGTTCTCTTTTATTAAGTCACATGTTCATAAGAAAAATATGCACAATTTGCAAAATGGGGTCTAAGAGAAAACTAATGTAAATCCTATTTATGTTTACAGAAAAATTAAGCCATCTCTGACTGTCCGGAAGAATATGTGACTAGGAATATTTCACTCATTTTTATTTGTCCATGGTCAATTAGCCTTTTTCAGGTCCTGCACAGAACCACTAAGAACAACGCAAGAGTTAAAGAGACAAGAAGTGATTTCTAGTAACTCAGGCTTGGAAATGGATTTTCCCAAGACATTAAGGAAATTCTCAGCACAGCAAAAGGGACATATTTCATAAATATACCTAAAGTACCTTTTACTTTGAAAAGTGAGTGGCATGCAATTCTGATGTCAAACAGGGAAGATATTTGTCTCCATTTTCTTGAACAAGGAAGTCAAATAATGCTGCTGTTTTACTGCCTTACGTTCAATTACAGCTTTCCCCCTTTGGTTTCTGCTGGCAAAATAAGGTATTTCAAGTAGTTTTCCGAAGAGTACTCTTTGCATGTCTAAAGTTGCCCATGCTTCATGTGTAAGAGTAATTAATATTCTGAATCTTTTATAAAGAAAAGCATTACTTTGGAATTGCTCAAATAATGACTGACATACATGTATTTATAAAACATGCCTTTAAAATTTGCTAAGATACTCTGTGCTGTGGGCTGAAAATAGCCTCAATCAGTCCTTTGGATCAATCCTTGCAATCTTGAGCACACCAACCAGCTCTCAGGTAGAATTTACCAGGTTGTGAAGCATCTTTGGGGAAAAGAAAGAATTTCATTGAACCCACACCCAAGAAAAAGGGAAAAAACCCTAAACAAGTAAATAAACAAGTTGAGACTGCATCACAACACCATTATACACATTCTGAGGAAAATGGGACAGAATTATGCAGTGGTCTTATGTTTCAATCTAAACACCCTGGGGAAAGAGGCATGCACTGCAACGAACAGGGACTGAGACTACCGTGTGGTCTAGAGGCTCTCTCCTGATTCTATCAGTCATGGAGAATCTGCTCCAACAATCCACAATCTCTTTCTTTCTCTCTTCTCACTTTCAGCAAGATCTTCAGGGGGTCAGTGTGGCATGGCCAGAAGATGTTGATCAGACAAGAGTTGTCCTCAAGTGGCAGCAGCATTCAGGTGTAACAGCATACACCTGACACCCCAGTCTCTTGGCATTCTGCCAAAGGTTTAAGAATCTTAAGTCCCTTCTCTTTCTTCAGCATATACACAGTCCAGCCAAAGGAAAACATCAAACGCCCCCTCTGGGCCTCTTTTCTCCCACTTAGTCAAGCATTTCCCACTTCCTCAGTCACAGCTGAGACATAGGTTCTCTACCCCATGGCGAGAACAAAGCCAAGATGGTAGTGACCATGTAGCTGGCACCTCACAGGAAGAACAAACCTAAGATGAAAGGTGTTGGTCATTTGGGCACCACCCTGCCGCTTGATCAAGGTGACAGCTATAATCGCAAAACAGCAGCACGCTCTTCCCCATAGTTACAGGGAGCAGGGTGAGGGGCTGTATCTCACCACTTCTGACATCTTCAGGCAAATTGTGTTGCAGTATTACTGGCTCAGCATGGCATGGTGCTCTGGCAGCAGCATGGCCAGGACTACGCTCCAATGGTGGCACAAACTAGGGGGTGGAGTGGTGCAGCAGCTCTATTCTCCCCTTGCACATATATTGCCAGCTTCTTGTGTCTATCAAAAAGCTGGTTCAAATTTGACCAAAAACTTCAAACTCCTACATTTTTTGAGCAACTCCAATCACAGCATATCAATGCTTAAATAATGGTGTTGTGAGTAAATTCATTTGTAAATACAAAATTCTAACACTTTATTTAAATGCATGACAAACATAACACTGGTATTTTTTACTAAACAATAGTAAGGCTTGGTGATTGATAATTGGTGATTGATAAGCGACTAGAATTCCAAAAAAGTTCCCTTGATTTTAATTTTCTGTAAGTGTCTCAAGAACAGTAACTCAGACTCACTAGTGCATGCGTCTTTCACATGTGATACTTCTAAAGGAAGATTAACATATGAGATAACAGAGTGCAAAATTTACACTATTATAATGATGTCTATAAGTCACAAGTAGAAAGGTAATAGATAAAAAGAGAGAAATCCTGTGAACGACTATAATTCCTAAATGGTTTCCCAGTGAGATCCTTAAAAAGTAAGTGTTTTGAACATTATTCCCACCAAAGGAATGGTCAATAGCAAGTCAAAGGACAAGACTAAAACCAGCCTCAAGCAACCTGTCAACATTTAAGACGTCTTCCTCTACTAGTTCCATACTTTCTACTTTAATAGAACCTCTGCATAAGAATTTGCTTCAACTATCAGCTTCAGAGAGAAACAGCTGCCAGCAATCTCTTTTAGGTNTGGAATTGCTCAAATAATGACTGACATACATGTATTTATAAAACATGCCTTTAAAATTTGCTAAGATACTCTGTGCTGTGGGCTGAAAATAGCCTCAATCAGTCCTTTGGATCAATCCTTGCAATCTTGAGCACACCAACCAGCTCTCAGGTAGAATTTACCAGGTTGTGAAGCATCTTTGGGGAAAAGAAAGAATTTCATTGAACCCACACCCAAGAAAAAGGGAAAAAACCCTAAACAAGTAAATAAACAAGTTGAGACTGCATCACAACACCATTATACACATTCTGAGGAAAATGGGACAGAATTATGCAGTGGTCTTATGTTTCAATCTAAACACCCTGGGGAAAGAGGCATGCACTGCAACGAACAGGGACTGAGACTACCGTGTGGTCTAGAGGCTCTCTCCTGATTCTATCAGTCATGGAGAATCTGCTCCAACAATCCACAATCTCTTTCTTTCTCTCTTCTCACTTTCAGCAAGATCTTCAGGGGGTCAGTGTGGCATGGCCAGAAGATGTTGATCAGACAAGAGTTGTCCTCAAGTGGCAGCAGCATTCAGGTGTAACAGCATACACCTGACACCCCAGTCTCTTGGCATTCTGCCAAAGGTTTAAGAATCTTAAGTCCCTTCTCTTTCTTCAGCATATACACAGTCCAGCCAAAGGAAAACATCAAACGCCCCCTCTGGGCCTCTTTTCTCCCACTTAGTCAAGCATTTCCCACTTCCTCAGTCACAGCTGAGACATAGGTTCTCTACCCCATGGCGAGAACAAAGCCAAGATGGTAGTGACCATGTAGCTGGCACCTCACAGGAAGAACAAACCTAAGATGAAAGGTGTTGGTCATTTGGGCACCACCCTGCCGCTTGATCAAGGTGACAGCTATAATCGCAAAACAGCAGCACGCTCTTCCCCATAGTTACAGGGAGCAGGGTGAGGGGCTGTATCTCACCACTTCTGACATCTTCAGGCAAATTGTGTTGCAGTATTACTGGCTCAGCATGGCATGGTGCTCTGGCAGCAGCATGGCCAGGACTACGCTCCAATGGTGGCACAAACTAGGGGGTGGAGTGGTGCAGCAGCTCTATTCTCCCCTTGCACATATATTGCCAGCTTCTTGTGTCTATCAAAAAGCTGGTTCAAATTTGACCAAAAACTTCAAACTCCTACATTTTTTGAGCAACTCCAATCACAGCATATCAATGCTTAAATAATGGTGTTGTGAGTAAATTCATTTGTAAATACAAAATTCTAACACTTTATTTAAATGCATGACAAACATAACACTGGTATTTTTTACTAAACAATAGTAAGGCTTGGTGATTGATAATTGGTGATTGATAAGCGACTAGAATTCCAAAAAAGTTCCCTTGATTTTAATTTTCTGTAAGTGTCTCAAGAACAGTAACTCAGACTCACTAGTGCATGCGTCTTTCACATGTGATACTTCTAAAGGAAGATTAACATATGAGATAACAGAGTGCAAAATTTACACTATTATAATGATGTCTATAAGTCACAAGTAGAAAGGTAATAGATAAAAAGAGAGAAATCCTGTGAACGACTATAATTCCTAAATGGTTTCCCAGTGAGATCCTTAAAAAGTAAGTGTTTTGAACATTATTCCCACCAAAGGAATGGTCAACAGCAAGTCAAAGGACAAGACTAAAACCAGCCTCAAGCAACCTGTCAACATTTAAGACGTCTTCCTCTACTAGTTCCATACTTTCTACTTTAATAGAACCTCTGCATAAGAATTTGCTTCAACTATCAGCTTCAGAGAGAAACAGCTGCCAGCAATCTCTTTTAGGTAACAGGCACTAAAAAGAGCTGCTTGACCTTTTTGACCACAGCAGCAATGTCTCATGCTAACTTATATTCAGCTTTGACAAAACTATCTGTGAAGTCCTGCCCCAAAGGATGTAACTGAACTATAGATTGGTTTGGATTGGAAGGTACCTCAAAGTTTATCTAGTTCCAGCCCTGGCTGCCATAGACAAGTACATCGCCCACTAGGTTTCTCAAAGCCCCATCCAAACTGATCTTCAACAAGTTCAGTGATGGAGCATCCACAAGTTCCTTGTCCAGTGCCTCAACACCCTTACGATGAGGAATGTTCTTCCTAAGAGCCAATCTAAATCTGCCCTCTTTCAGTTTCAAGTCATTACCCCTCATCCTATTACTACTAGCCCATATCCAAAGTCCCTCCCCAGCTTTCCTGTGGTTTTCTTCAGAATTTGGAAGGCAGCTATAAAGTCCACCCAGAGCATTCTCTTCTTCAGGTTGAACAGCCCCAATTCCTTCAGCTTGTCCTCACAGGAGATGTGCTCTTGTTCTCTGATCATTATTGTGGCCATCTCTGAACTCACTCCAAAACTTGTTCTTCTTGTGTTGGATGCTCCAAAGGACTTCAAGTGCGCTCTCATGAGAGCAAAATAGAGAGGAAGAATCACTTCCTCTGACCTGCTGGTTGTTTTTCTTTCAATGCAGGTTGGCATTGTGGGCTGCATGCACACATTGCCATCTTATGCTGAGTATTTCATCAGCCATTCATAAGTCCTTCACTGCTGGGTTGCTCTCAAGCCATACTTCCCTCAGCCTGTATTTGTGCTTGGGATTGCATCAACCCAGGTATAGGTCCTTGCATTTGGCTCTGTTGAACTTTGTGAGGATGTCTTATGGGTTCTACTATCAAGCCTGTCAAGGGCCATCTGGATGGCCTGCCTCACTGCCAGTGTGTTGACCACACCACACAGCTTAGTTTGGTGTCATTGGCAAATTTGCTGAGGCGGCAGTCAATGTCAGTGACCAGATTACCAACAAAGATATTAAACAGCACCAGTCCCAGTACCAATCCCTGAAGAATGCCTCTTGTAACTGATCTCCAGTTGGACATCAAGCCATTAACTGCAACATTTTGAGTGCAAGCACGCAACCAATTCATTATATACTGAATGGTCCATCCATCAAATCCGAGTCTCTGTATTTTAGAGACAAGGATGTCAAGCAGGACAGTTTCATTTGCCTTGCACAAGTCCAGGGAGATGACATAATTTGCTCTTGCCCTTACCCACTGATGTTGTAAAAGGCCACCAAATTTGTCAGGCATGGTTCGCTCTTGGTGAAGTCATGATGTTTGGCACAAATCACCTTCTAATTGTCAATGTGCCTTAGCAAAAGTTTTCAGAGTCTGCTCTTGCTAGTGACAGAAGTGAGTCTGACTGGCCTGTTTTTCCCAGGTTTTACCTTTTACCCTTTCTGAAAATGAATGTTATGGGGTTTTTTTTCACTTTTTCAGTCAGCAGGAACTTCACTAGGCTGCTATGATTTTTCAAATACTAAGGAAATAACAAAGCAACTTCATCTGCCAGTCCCATCAGGATCCATGAGTATGTCTTGTCAGGTCCTATGGACTTGTACACCTTCAGGTTATTTAGATGGTAATGAAACAGATTTTCTCTTACAGTGGGTGTATCTTCATTTTATCCTGAGGACTTTCCTTGGTGCCAGTCCTAAAATCATCTGGGTCCACCTTTGCAAGCATATAATACCCTATCTTCATGATTTTTCTCATTCCTAAACCCTAAATCTACCCTAATATTAATCCAAGTAACCTGTTAACTCCACAAGGAAACATGTCAATTTATTAAGAGCCATAACAGCTACTTGATTCCTCTGCCCACAGCACCATAAGGATACCCTCAAGTCTTTTCTCGCACCTCCCCATGGCCCTCCCTTTCAAAGGAGAAATAGCTCACTACAGGTTAGAACAGGTGTTATCATTGTTCAGTGATCTTAACTGAAGTGATCCTGAATTAGGGTTGCCTCCATTTTCAAACCAACCTTAGACTAAAAATAAAAAACTAAAATAAATTACTCAGGTTCACACCTTGCATCTTACCAAAAGTCTAACCCTAAGGCTGACCATGTCCTTAGAGTTACAAACCAGCTGTAGTTCCTAATACTAGCAGTGGGTGTAGCTGCACAGCCAGTTAGCCTTCTTCTCTTACAACAGTTACTTTATCTCCCCTTGAGGTCCTCTTGAACAATTATCTCATTCATGTAGTGCTCAAGGATGGAGTTTAAGTCTAGAGCATCAAGAGCAAGGAAGTACAAAGAGACAGATGGTTGAATTCAGCCAGCATCAGCCCTGGCCTCTCCATGGCTGACCTTTTGAAACATTCTATGACCACAAGCAGTTGGGGAATTAACCACCCTTTGAAGCATCTAGTAGAGGTGTGGGCAGCTGTGGTGCAGTGGAGAGGGAGCCCTCAACACTGTCTGGTCAGCTGGCAATGTTCTGCACCTTACAAGATACCTACAGAAAATCCTGTGAAGATGCTAAAGAAAGTGTGGATGTAGCCTTGGCAGTGATCCACTGCTCAGGATGCAGAATCACAGAAAGATGAGTGTCTGAAGGGACTTCTGGAGATCGTCCAGTCCAACACCCCCGCTAAAGCAGGTTCATCTGGAGCAGATTGAACAGGAATGTGTCAGGAATATGTCAGCAGAGGGAGCTCCTGGATGAACCAGTTAGATTTATAACCCGGTTCTGGGATGGTTGCAGCTTTGGGATGAGAACTCACACACTACTTCAGGAGGTTCTTCTGGCCATTTGGCAGTGGCTGGCAGTGCATTAGGCTGCAAGCGAATGCCAGCTTCTGTCTTTCAAATATTAAGAGGCCTTACAAATCAATCCTGAAAACCTGAAATGATTCTTTCTGGGAAGTAACTAAACATGAAAAAAATGGTATTATGTCACACTGTCCCTTTTGAAGAAAGTAAATCTCAAAGAAAGCCCCTAAGTTCAATAAATCTTGCAAAAAATGTGAAGTATTTGACCACAAGGCAACACTGGTTACAGTTTTAATGTTGTACCAGACAGTAAAGCTTAGCATCAGTATCAAATGCATCCTGTGGTGAGTAATCAAGCCAGAGGCATTTAACTTAGGTTTACACACCCACTGTATTACTTCATGCCATCTTAACTGGGAACATTTCTCTCTCTCTCTCTCTCTCCACTTACACTAAGCTTCTCCTCCAGACTGCTTGATGGCAGTGTCTGTCTGCTGCATCCCATTATCTACACCAGGAAATCAGCCAGTTGACTGTATTGGTCCAGGTGGGTGCCTTGAGTTATAAAGGATGGATTTTTTCAAGTATTTTAGACTGAATGGGCTCCTCTTTAGAAGATGCTGCACCTTCAGGAAAGAGTCTAAACTCAGCGTCTATTCCTTGTTTATCCACTCTGCAACCTTCACATCTTCCTGTAATTTCCATGCTGTTTTCTGAACACACACACAAAAATACCCCAACACCAAAACAACATAAACACCAGAAAACCAAACATAGTGTGAAGAACACATTATATTACAGAAGATCTGGGATATGTAGGACCCAGTCTGGCCAGGATGCATCCACATAAACACTGCCATGAAAATCAAGAAGGCTACTTGCATTAGAACAACTGTCCCTTTCAGAGAGTACTTCCTTGATTCAAACTAGAACTGCTAACATCTGTCCTGTCTTCTGGAAATACTATAAGCATGTCTTCAGATCAGCTGTCCTCCAATTTTGTGTGAGTGTTTTGGGAAAAGAATGTGCCAGCTTAAAATTATCAGGGACTAAGAGAGGAAATTGTTTAGTATGTCATTTACTGAGTACATAAATAGCATGTGGGGATGAAAACACAGACACACAAACATGCGGCACAATACATCATTCTTTTACGTCTTCCTGAGATTTCCAAGCCAAGCCCAGTCTGAGCAGTTTTTGGGGAGGTTTGGAGACAGCATCTAGCATTAATATTGGGAAAACTCATGGTGTAATACAGATTGGTAAACCACTGTTCCAGCACAATTGGACAGGTAGATAGGTGTCAGGAAAAGTTAACAACCATTACTACATTGCTTATCAGAACAACACCTAAAGTGAACAACGTGTATGACAATAAATGACATATCCTGGAGAATACCTTTCCAGGAAAATAAGTATAATGACATGAATATTTTAATGCTTGTATTTTAGCAAACTGGGCAGCTGCCAGGCTTGGACCGTTTTGCTTTGCACTTACTGTCCACACTAGATTTGATGATGCCTCCGGTTTAAGGATAAGAGTTTCCTCTTTGCTTTATTTATGTTTCTTAAAAGAACAAAATCCAAAGAAACTTGTTTTCAGAATTTCTGAATTCTAAGCATCATGACAACATCAAAATGCGTCCATATTTCACAGCTAAATCTCTCATGATCAGCGTATTTCTCATATACATTTGTGCACAAAGCACCCACTATATACCAAGAGAGAGGTCTTTTTCCCAACTCTGTCTCCCCTTACAGCAGTTAGCATGTCTGGCAG
Source organism: Upupa epops (assembly GCA_013397515.1). Taxonomy (NCBI): domain Eukaryota; kingdom Metazoa; phylum Chordata; class Aves; order Bucerotiformes; family Upupidae; genus Upupa; species Upupa epops. The sequence continues at coordinate 143,876 of VZRI01010347.1, forward strand.
TACCACTGCTATCTACTACTTTGACCTCAAAGGGTGCCACCAGGGAGAGGTTGCCCTGCAGCATTAGCACAGAGTTCCAAAAGCCTTATCTCATTCTGTTAGGGAAGGAAATGTGCCAAGCCGGAGATGCACCCTGCTCATGGAGCATTTCTGGGTAGAAATAACTTGTTCTACTATCCCTTCACAGCCTGGAAACATGTTGTGTAGTTTAATAGGTTCTGGAGAACAGGCCTTGTGAGGAGCAGCTTAGAGAACTTTGGTTGTTTAGCCTGGAGAATAGGAGGCTGAGGGTAGACTTTATTGTTGTCTACAACTACCAGAAAGGAGGTTGTAGTGAGGCAGGAGTCAACCTGTTAAATCAGGTAACAAGTAAAAGGACAAGAGGAAATTATCTCAATTTGCAACAAGAGAACTTTATACATTAGGAAAAATGTTTTTACTTAAAGGATTATCAGTCATTGGAACAACCTGCCCAGGGATGTGGTGGAGTACCCATCCCTGGAGTTATTTAAGAGTCATGCAGACATGATGCTGAAGCATATGATTTAGTCAAGGGCTTGTCACTGTTATGCTAACCATTGGACGTGCTGATATTAGAGGTCTTTTCCAATACAGGCAATTCTATGATTCTGTGATCTGGGCAACACTGTGATGTCTTAGACATCTCTGTCCCTGAGCAATCTTGAACAAGGATACAAAACATCTGAAAGCCAAACCATAATGTACAACCTCTACAGTTTTATTTCCTTTGTTGATAGATGTGCATCCATTCATCAACCTCAGCAAACCCTGCAGAGTAAAGATATTTAAAGTAAGGCAATTAAAAGAAATCCAAAAGCAAAAATGAGAAAAGTATTCTTTTCCCCCAAAAGCTTTGGGACCCCTTACAGCAGTCTAACACAATTAGTAGTCTAAAGACAAGAAATCAAGGAAGATAAAGGAGTGAAACAAACCATCACCAACAGGTATTTCAGGCAGAAGGGTGCTCTATGTCAACAGAAATCAGTACAAGGGATCCAAACATGCAGTCACATGGCCTAGAAGTCTTTACTGTGCACACAGCAGAAGACAGCAAGTCAAATACAAATATCTGTGACAAATATGCAAGCAAGGACTCCTTGCAGCTAAAATAAACAAATAATGAATGAGCTTTACTTTAGTCCTCACATTCCCCAGATATACATGATTATTTCTTGCCTAATTCCACTAATAATTTATCACAGAATTTTAATAATTTGTTTAAACACGCAGAACTCACGAGTCAAACCTAAGAGGAAAAGGCTCATCCTCTGATTAGTTCCATTCAGATCTCACTTGTTAAGTTAAACTTGGACTATTATTCTCAACCTGTTCCCAAAAATAGTAATTTATGTTATTGTTATTGTCAAATGTATGTGAGCATTTCTTTCCTAATATTTAACTTGATGTATTTCAAGCAGACCACAGTGAATTCCAGCCTCTGTGAGAACAGATTTTCATCTAGTTTCAATAGTGTGAACTGTCTTTCATTTTCAAATCCCTCACTTTTAAAAAAGTTAGGTATGGTTACAAGTGTGTATGTGTTATTCAGGGGAAAATGAGTGTATTTTTGCAAAATTCTCATATGGATGGCAGTCATGCTTATACTGTTGCAAAATGGTGAGAGAGTGATTGTGATTAATTGTGTACATATACAGGATTTCTTTTCTGTTTTTTACTTTGACACAAAATATTACTAGAAATTAATTAATTGAAAAAAGTACAAATTTTAAGCTAGCAGTTTTTATAGCATAGTACTACATATACTCCATACATACATACATTTATGGAGATGTCGTCAGTCCGACTCACACCAAACTTTGGTGGGAAATGGACTTCTCCTTTCATTATTATTTCCTTTTTGTTCTACATGCAAAAGCAACTATGGTTTACACCTATATTTTGCCTGAAAGTGTTGCCACCCCTACTGGATTATAAAAACCCTGATACATTTATTTATCTAAATATTAATTTCTTCTCACTTTAACTAATACCTGCCTCAAGTACAATGTTGAAATCCAGAGACAGTCATGTGAAAATATCTTCTCTGGGATGGCATTCTTTTCTACACTTTAGGGAAATAAATTTGTGCATAAATGTGCCATTTCTTTCAGTGGCTTGATGAGCTACAGGAGGCAGGGCCAGACGCTCCAGTTGCTTAGGTGGGAGACCTGTGATTCTTGAAGAGCTAACTGTGGAACTGGGCTATTGTCGTGCTATATCTTACTAATGAAACAGACAGAAATGCAAGCTGTAGCCTAGTAGCCAAATAACCTCAGGTTGTTAAGTAATTTGCCCTTAGACTAGCAGAAAATCTTAAAGAGCATACTCATGCTTATCTCTAACTCACTTTGTTTTAACACATCTCATTATTTCTGTCCTATGCATCTTTCTAGAAAAAGTACAATTATAAAACTAAAATTTACTTTATTTTGTTCTCATTGTTTTTATGATAAGAAACCTAAAGCCTTAAGCTGTCTTACCATGTTGTTTAAAAAACACTTTGCAAGCTAGTCTTGTGTTCCTCCTGCTTCTGCTGTTTCAATAATTCTATTTATGGCTACACATGCTTAAGTATTTAAGCATGATAATGAAGAAGCTGGAGATGTGAAAGCATGTAAAACACTTTGATCCTTGCTTTTCTTGAGTAGGCTGGGAAATCCCCATGAATAACAGGAAAGGAAAGCTAGGGGGTTCCCTGAAGATCAACAGTCTGTCTGAGCATCTTCAAAAGTATTGTGCTGCTGAAACACTAATGATTGAACTGGGATATAGTAAATAGGAGTGGTTTGGCAAGTATACTTAGGCTAAGCTTTTGCAGGAAATTAGTAATATCTAATACATAGTTCTTCAAGTAAGACTATTTTTCTTGCTCTTCACCACGTCCAAGGAACAAGAGTCTGCAGACATACTTATGTGGGTACCAGCGGTGGATGGGGCAAGCACGTAACTGGGAAAGAGCTGGGTGAAGCATTCCAACAAATAATCACTTCACTGGAAAAACAACGAACACAGGGAGAAATCAAAAATCCTCCCTTATGAGGAAAGGCTGAGGGAGCTGGGTCTCTTTCACTTGGAAAAAAGGAGTCTGGGGGTGACCTCATTAATATTTATGAATATGGGAAGGGTGGATGTCAGGAGGAAGGAGCCAGGCTTTCCTCAGTGTCATGCAATCATAGGACAAGGGACAATGGGTACAAGCTGAACATAGGATGTTCCCCATAAATATGAGAAGAAACATCTTCACAGTGAGGGTGACAGAGCACTGGAATGGGCTGCCCAGGGGTGTTGTGGAGTCTGCTTCTCTGGAGTTGTTTAAAACCCACCTGGACCTGTTCCTGTGCTACTTGGTCTAGGCGATCCCTGCATACTGTGGCAGGGGGATTGGACTAGATGATCTTTCGAGGTCCTTTTCAATCCCTAACATGCTGTGATTCTGTGATTATTTTTTCTTCATTGTAAGGGTGACAGATCACTGGAACTGAGATGTTGCGGAGTCTCCTTCTTTGGATTCTTAAAAAACTTTCCTGGTTGCATTAATGTTTCACCTGTTCTAGCACATCCTGCTTTTGACAAGGGACTTGGATTAGATGATCTCCAGAGGTCACTTCCATCCTCTACCCTACCATCCCCACCAATCTGTGATTCTATGATGTGTTTCCCCTTTTGAAAACACAATGCTTTTAGCTGAGATAATGCTTTTTTTTTTATCAAATTGTGCTAAGCTCAATAAGAAAGAAATATGAGGTTAAATAACCTAGAAATAGTGTTAGAGATGTGTTGGCAATGAATATGCTAAGTATGTAGTTAGAGATTGAGCACAGATCTTGGAGGGTGTCTTGGTTTGCTTTGCACAAAGCAGTTTGGTTTCAGTTAGCTTTACTTTCTATTCCTTGTTCAGCAGTAGTTCCTTCTGTTCAGTTGGCGTGACAAAACTGCTGTAGCCACCCAGCCTTACCGTGGAATAACTTTTCTAATTACAACAGATTTCTTTTTTGTCACACCTAAATGCAATTTCCAAGCTTCCATCTTCCAAGGTGTTGTGGCTACTAACACCTAAGTTAGTGGTACGATTTGAAACTTGCTAAAATTTGTTTAGCCAACTGTTGCACCAGTGAACACATCATTAATAGAAATGTCATTCAAAATTCTTCTCATAAATACCTTTCATGGTTGTTATTCATAAGGATTATATTCCACAAAATCTACTGCCATTTACCAACCAGCCCACAATAATCCACTTTTACAGTCACCAGACTGTATATTTGTTTGTCTGTGACCCATGTGCTTTTTCGCATAACTTCCTTCTCTGTCCTTTACAAGTAAATTGATCTGTAATTTCAGAGTATATGCATCTTCGTATTCAGAAACAACCTTGCCTTGATGTTGTTATTGGGTGTCCTCAATGTGGAGGAATTCAGGTCTTGGGATATTGTTATCTTACACTATGCAGTGGAAATTTACAAACTAACCGCAAGACTCTGATTCATCCTTCTTCTGCTGAATTTCACATTCCTCTCTCAAACACCTGAAAAGAACATTCTTAATCACAAAACAAACTGGTCTTTGTGAAAACACCCAGGGTGAACCTGGGAACTTAACTGTTTAATTTCCTTCACAATCATTCTGTTGTCTTGGTTTCTCATCTCACACTCTGTTCACACTTTGTTGAGCTTCCATAATCTCACAGGGTGTACATGGTGCTGTCTCTGCCCATCTCTCTGGACTTTGGGTGCCTGCTGTAGCACTTAACTGCAAACCTTGTTCTTGCTCTGTCCAATGCATAAATGAACAGGTTAGTGATGTCCTTTTACTGAGGAAGACTTGTGGCTTCTGATGAAGAATGCTGATGAAGAGCCTGGAGATACCATGTGGTGGAAAGAAGAGAGATCTCCTGCTGTGGGAACTGGTCACACACCTAGGAGTAAGTGTTGGAAAAGACAGAAAAAGAAATCCATGAACTCATTAATTTGTTATGTCTAGTGAAAAGAAAGAAGATTTGAAGGTCATGAGGAGGACAGATTATCCAGAAGCAAGTCAGATCCACTTCCTGGCCATGGCTGTAGTACTTCCTGTGTTTAACAGAGATCAAAGGGGGATTTATAAGAGATTCTCAGAGGATCATGACAACAGGCATATTACAGATCACTCTGTGGATAAAATGGCTTTAAGAAAGAAAGAGTTCAGCAAAGTTTGAAAAAAATCTTCCACTGAAGTTTTGTTTTAGCTATTGACCTTAACATAAGATGCATTCAGGTAGTAGATAACAGTAAGAAATGCATATATCAAATGTACTTTGCGCATGCAGAACTAGTGGTCATGAAGGCCAGAGCAAGACGCTCTGAAAGAAAGAAAAGGAGGTTTGCCATAGTTTGTCTCCTTAAATTTATTAAATAAAGTAGGCTTTGAGCAGAAATTTAGCTGCAATAGCTACCTAGTTTAGGAAATATGGAGGGACAGATATGTTAGATGATGGGTCTCAGCTTTAGATAGATTTCTTCTTGATTGCTATCACTTCTAGTGCTCATCAAAAATATATGTACTGTTTTTTTATTTGATATCCCATTAAGTTCAAAGAGTAGTGTCACTGCTAATACTCAAAAAAATTCAGTACATTTCAGAAAAGAGACCTCCTGCTAAAACAGCAAAGTGCTAAGATAGAAGTAACCACATTCCATCAGAATTCTGAGTTACCAGCACTGATAATGGAGTGAAGGGCCATGAGTTTTTCAAAATTAGTAGTAATTTAATATTTCTACATGCTGTTATGAAATTTAGCTTTGAGCAATGCTCCCCATCTGCAAGGCAGGTTGTGAAAAACACCTTTCTTATAGGTGGAGTCTCATTTTGAAGAAAAACCGCCAAAATAAATGGAATTTAATATATTATGGTATTACAAAATGGTGTGCATAAAAGCTAGCATATTATAGCTATCAAACAACTTACTATCCTTCTAAACACCTAAAAAGACTCCTCAAGAAGCTCTACTTCAACTGGCAATTAGTACTACTATTCTAGTAGTATGCTGACAGTAAATCCCTAAGTAGTGGGGTGTCATATCTTATCGGCCACCAAAAGGCCTGTACAATTATGCTATACACTATGGGCACCTTTTCTATTTTATGCCACCTTGTGTACAAAGGAGATGGCCTGGAGCAAAGTGTTGTTTCCCTAATTTCAGCAAGACACTTAGTGTCTCTAACTTGCCCTGTAAGTTTTTCTCTAGGAGGAAAATGATAGAATGAATGTATATGCTCCACAGATACTGTTTCTGAATGAAATCAATATACCAGCCTAATAGAAGTGGAAACTAAATAGAACCCCAACAACAATGTCAGCTGTTTTGAAGGGACAGGATATGAAGAAGTCCTCACTGAACAACTGACAGCAAGGAAGCCAGTTCTGACAGAGCATCACTACTTTAATTTTGCCTTTCTTCTGACTTCACTCCATATTGGAAAGAGAATGTAGGTAAATACTTCGTGCAAATTATAAAGGAATTCTGTGTTTTATGATTCAGAATTAATTCATGGCAATAAAATATGACAAGATCAACCACAGCCCTTCACATCCTTTTCAAGAGTCTCATATTCCAGGGTTGTCATTTTGCTTATTACTTAAAATTGCTCAAAAAGAATTGCAAAATCTATTCTCCAAGTGGATTGCAAACCACTTCATATCAAATTCCTGACTGATGCATGTGATGTAGGTTATCAGCAAAGGGACAATATTTCTAAAGAGCCTATAAGATTGCAAAAGCAAACCTTATGTTTTTAGAACAACAACAAACAACTAATGCTGTACATTTTGAGTGCATCAGGTTCTGTGTGGGAAATAGTTTATTTACAGTTCCTTAGATTACTGAGGAAGACTCTAACATACATGTGACTGGTTTTCTTAGTGTACTGTGGGGTGTTTACCGAGAGACCCTATCAATTGAAGAATGAATCAATATCCTGTAGAAATCTGTACAATCCTTTGTAATGGAATTCCAATTGCACAAGACCCTGGGTTATACAGAGTTCAGCTTCATCCCTCTGGGTAATGTGCAAATTTTTGCCATTTTCCAAATTAACCGGTTTATTTTAGTATCTCTTCCCTAAATTGCTGGGTTCAGAATTAAAGTGAAACACTGTCCTTGGATTAAAATCAAAGGATAGTATGCCATTTTTTACCTCAGCTTAGAAGAATTTTACCAGCTGTATTTAACTTTGTTATTGCTAGTGTTTTATTGGCTGTATATCTCATCTGCATTGTAATTCTGTTTAACCAAAGACTTCAGATGTCACCCAGATGTTCACATACATTATATTTTACTTGAGAGTGATCTCATATATGTCTTATGGACATAAAAAGACTTGACAGTCTTCTGGATTTAAGAACTTCCTAAAATTTGGATTTTCTCTCAGTTTTTAGAGGGTCCTCTTCTGTGGGGTGAAGGATGACTGAGAAGGTTACAATGCATTAATTTTTAGAGATGAACTCACATACCACAATTCTCCAACATGTTCAGCTTTACAAACCTGCCAAACTGTATTGGTAATTAGTTCCACTGAGTTACTGTATGCCTCTTTCTTCCTTCTTTTGTTTTTCTCACTGCCAGGAAGAAGGATTTCTCAAAAGGCTTTTCTGTTCACTCAATGAGTAGTCCCTTGGTCAAAAACACCCCCAACACATCAGTGAGAGCATTCTCTGAATGATTTTTTATGAAGTAGCTTTGTAAAATGATCTAGATTCCCCAGTGATAGTTTCACTCTGGACCTAAGAGGAGGTATAAAATTCTTGGTTTTAATTCTGCATCATGATTGCATGTTTTGTTAACGTGTTCTGCTACAACAATCTGACACAATTACAGCATCCCAATGGCAGCTGCTCAGAACCATCTTGACAAAGTACCATTTGGGGAAATATGTGTGATTTGGTCCTCTTATGAGTTACTTAGGCACTAACAGAAAGTCACACTAATGATGAAGAATAGCGGGTTATAATTCAAAGACCACTTCTTTGAAGCACAGCACAAGTGCATCCCAACAGGGAAGAAGTCAAGGAATGGAGGTAGAAGACCTGTGTAGTTAAATGGGGAGCTACTGGATAAATTGAAGAGGAAGAATGAAAGTGTATGGGTCATGGAAGGAGGGGGTGGCCACTTGGGGTGGTTATAAGGCTCTAGTGAGAGGATGTAGTGATGCAACTAGGAAAGCCAAGGCCTCCTTGGAATGAAACACTGCAAGAGAGATCAAGGGTAACAAAAAGGGCTTCTTCAAATACACTGCAAGTAAAACTAAACCTAGAGGCAATGTGGGACCCCTGCTGAATCAGCAGGGTGCCCTGAAGACAGAGGATACAGAGAAAGCAGACACACTGAACACTTTCTTTGCCTC
>VZRI01010347.1:160054-180667 GCA_013397515.1 Upupa epops
GTGGAATCTCCTTCTTTGGAGATGTTCTGGACCCACCTGGATCTGTTCTGTGCCACTTGGCCTAGGTGATCCTGCTGTGGCAGGAGGATTGGACTAGATGATCTTTCTAGGTCCCTTCCAATCCCTAGTGATTCTATGTTTCTATGTTTCTATATCTACCAAGGGTACAGGTGATCTTAGAAGTGAAGGCCTCTATACCTAAAAGTGACTTTTGGATGACCAATGTGGTATCTCCTGCCAGCACTTGCTCAGTGCACTGCTTCCTCCAGTCTCGGGAGGCCTTATGGCACAGTAGGACTTCTGCGGCTAAAGAGATGTCCTTTTTCCAAGGACATTTGTAAAGTTATTTGTTTATGTTTCTGCTTCCTTCATCAGGTCTCTACAGTAAATAAAATCATTGTCAAGGAGTCGTGAGCCAAAGGAGGTTTGACAGGGCAATTCCATGAGCAAATCAAATCTTCATGGTGTGTGCAGAACACAGTGCTAAGTATGGTGTACACAATATTATCTGCAAGGGTCCAGAGAAGACAGATCTTTTACACTCCATGTTATCAAGTTCAATACTGATAAGGAAGTGTTGGGGTAGCTAAAGTTCCTCTTTTCATACTTGGCCAATCCCACCAACCTCACGAAGAGAGAACTGGCCTTGCTTGTTGCGGTTCTGCTCAATGCCATATCATCTCTCTAAACACTGGTCTCACCAGCATACAAAATTTTCCTCCACCCGTAAATTTTAACATTAAATCCACAAAACCCCTAAGTAGCTGCTTATTTTTCCTGCCTTTATTTTTTTTTGTAAATGGAAATGTATTTTTCTGGAGTTTTCCACAGTCTGTAGACTGTGCTTCCTCCTCCTTCTTTCAAGGTTTCTGTATACAGAGATCTTAAAATTGCAACTTAAGCAATAAGAAGTTTCATGAACTATTTATTACCCAAAATAAAGGCAAGAAGCATAGAGAACCTGTTTCAAGAATGTCCCTTGCAATCACTGTGAATTGTTTGACTTCAGGTGCATGCTTTTTTACAGATCAAAGAAAGAAGAGCAATCTTGAAATGAGTAACCAAGGCTCACTGTCATCAGGTCATACATCTCTGTACACATGCAAATAACTTCTAAATATCAACAGTGCTTTTTGCATTCATCTAAATATTCCCTGGATATGAAGTTTTCCTCTAGGACAAAAGGATTGACTCAGATGAATTTTGCTCAATACTCAGACAACATTTGCTTGGCTGACTTTCAAAAACATCTGCTTCTAGTGGAACCAGAAAATATTGCAACAAAATAAAATTAAATAACATTTAAAACCCATATGACACACGACATAAAAGCACTGAATTTCCATCACTTTAATTTTTCTCTGAGCGTCTGACCCTATGTGTATTTCTGAGGAGCTTCCTAATTAGTAATCTAAATAAATGCTGTCCTGCAGCTATTTTCTCCCTGAATAGATGAAGCCATGGCAGTTTAAAAAAGATCCTTTTAATGACCTCAGGAAATAGCTATGTATTCCACAAGATAGGTGTTTTCAGAAGCGTTGCAAGTGGATGGGTAGATCTGCCCCTTCTGTCCCATAGTAAGATTCAAAGAATTACCTCAATAATTCAAGCTCCAAGGAAACTGAGGACAATGCCAAGAAAAGCAGAGTTAATTCATATAATACACACACAAAGATGGTTCTAGCATCTAACGGGCTTTTTTTGATTTTACAAACATATATCTTTTAGAGAAACAGACTAAGGAATATGCTGGATGTATTGAGGAGTGAGAAAAAACACATTAAATATCCTGAGATTGCCAGAAAAGAAACCAAATTTGTTTTTCTCGTGCCCTAAGTCTATTGTCTTGTTAACTATTGGCAACTAACTTTTAGCAATTGCAGTGAAGCATTGTGCACTCTGCTGTTACAAAAAATGTTAAGGTTTAGTATGTAGTTTGGCTAGTACTTAGATAAACTCAGGGTCTCATCTGATCTGAGTCAGATTAAATTCTGGACTAGACAATTATTTTGCATCATCTCCCTTATTCTTATGATAAAGCAAGGTGAGTGCCTTCAAGGAATGTCATCGAACATGACAATGTCTAGGACATAACATATACCCTTTCTGTACAAAATCAAGACTGTAAATCACTGAGCATTGAGACGGGACTTAATTTTTTTATAAGAACAAACATACTGACAGCGAAAAATGTCTACTGTCCATTCCTTGGCTTGCTGTAGTCTGAGCAGGTGTTCCACAACAATTAATTTTTCCAGTGCCTTTGGTTCCTTCCTTTTCTTCTTCAGTATTTGCAACTTGTGTTAAAAGCTGCCTTGCCTTCTTCTAACCAAATCCCTCAGCAGTCTCCATCACAGTTTTGAAACTTAGCTGTCTTCCCAACCTGTAAAAGGTCAGACGATGTGGTGGGTACTATTGTTTCACCCATGGTTTCCCAACCCTGTTGCCGGTGCAATGATGGGCATGCTGCCACATGGCCAGGAGCCACAGACACTCTCTTCCCGTCAGCACCTACCTTCTGCTGTGCCTGGTCTTTACTTAACTGAGGTTTGTTGAATTTGCAAGGTTATCATGTCTATAATCAACTCCCTGAAATCAAGTTTCTGTCTAAGAGGCTGGTGTAAATTACAGTTTTTACAACTATTAACCACGATAACAACTTCCCTGACTAACCACAGACACAAAAGCTGATTTATCAAGCACCTGCCTGTTTCTAGCTGCTGAAATACAGGCAGCATTGTTTCCACCAGTATGAATTCTTAGAAGAGTTGTTCATCAATACTGGTACACAAAAGGCATGTCACCTTAAGCATCTGCATGTGTTGAGCTGAATTCAGCTGTTTGCTGCCAACTGGGTTTCCTTTGGTGAAAATCAAAGTTTAATATAGACACAGACAGACACAAAGCCAGGAAATATCAAGTACAAACATGACAGGAGTACACTGAATTTCTGTGCTCACTTGTGTGACCAGACACCAAGCACAGCAGGGAGGAAGGTTAAGTAAACACTGGCAAGTTAGCTCTCAGACCAAATACAAAGTGCAATAGGCACTACCCAGATTCAGTTAATTTAATTAAATGCCTTGTTGCACTCATTGTATCTCATGGGTATGGTTTTACTGATTTAGGAAACAATATTGTACATGCCGTCTTCCTCTGTTTTGGATGTACAATCCATTTGGATTTAAATAGAGTCCTGTGATTTTTCTTCCTGTTAGTCACAATAATTAAATGCTGTTTATATACTTCAGAGTGGAAAGCTTTCCAAATTATTTTTTCCTTTGATTATCAATCACTGCCTTTGTTGATTTTTTTGCTTTCATGACTCAGTCCTTTCTTTGTGTACATCTGGTTGCTTCTTTCTTAACTGCATGACAAGCTTACCTTTCACTCCTACAGCTTTTGGCACTTCAGAGATTGTTTTTTCTCCCAGTGCTTCTGCTTTCTGCTCAGGCAATTAAATCAGATCTGTCACCTCTGTAGCAACTCTTCCAAACATACTGGTTTTATCACCTTGTTCCTGACATTCTTCTCAACCTTTGCTAGTGTATTTATTGAGTATCTTTCCTATGTGATTTTCTCTGAATCTTCAAGGCCATTCAAAGTTTTAAGTCAAGATGCAGAGAAGGCTGAGGTACTCGGTAACTACATCACCTCTGTCTTCACCATCAAGGACTCTGGTCACATCATCCATGTTACAGAGAACAAAAGCAGGGAATGGGAAAGGGAAGACCCCCCAAGAGCAGTTTTGAGACCACCTAAAGAACCTGAAGGTGAGCAAGTTCATGGAACCAAATGGGATTTACCCACAGCTCCTGAAACAGCCGGTGTGGTGGATGAAGCGGCAAAGCCACTGTCCATGATATTTGAAAAGTCTTGGCAGTCTGGTGAAGTCCCCACTGACTGGAAAAGGGGAAACAACCCCCAATTTCAAAAATGGAAGAAAAGAAGCCCCAGGCAACTACAGGCCTGGCAAGATCATGGAGCAGATCCTCCTGAAGGCTCTGCTAAGGCAAGCAGGCAATAAAGGGGTGTTTTTGGTGGCAGAAAACACAGCTTCACCAATGGCAAGTCCTGACTGACCAATGTGATGGCCTTTAACAATGGGGTCACAGCCTCAGTGGACAAAGGCAGAGCAACAGATGCCATCTACATGGACTTGTACAAAGCATTCGACACTGTCCCACACAACATTCTGATCTCTAGACCATTCGTTGGATAAGGAGCTGACTGATCACACCCAAAGAGTTGTGATCAATGGCTCAGTGTCCAAATAGAGAGGTGTGACCAGGGGTGTTGCTCAAGGGTCGGAACTTGAACCACTGCTATTTAACATCTTTACCAGCGACATGGACATCGGAGTTGAATGCACCCTCTTTGCTGACAATGCCAAAGGGTGTGGTGAAGTCAACACACTGGAGGGAAGGGATGCTGTCCAGAGAGACCTTGACAGGCTCATGAAGTTGGCTTGTGCAAACTGCATGAAGTTCAACAAGGGCAAGTGTAAGGTTCTGGAGTTATTTAAGAAGCATGTAGACATGGTGCTTTGTGACAGGGGATGGTGACAGGCATGGAGGGGACTATTTTGTATTTTTTATTTTGTATCAGGTATTTAGATTTTTTTGTTACTGTGGGTTGGACTCAGTAATGTAGTAGATCTTTTCCCACTGTGTTTATTCTGTGATTCTGGGTGTAGGCAATCCCATGAATAAATACGGATTGGGAGGAGAAAGGATAGAGGACAGACCTTAGGAGAAGGACTTGGGGGTAGTGGGAGACTAGAAGTTTCACAAGAGCCATCAACGTACACTTGCAGTTCTAAAAGCCAACTATGTCCTGGGCTTCATCAAAAGAAGCATTGACAGTTGGTCAAGGGAGGTGATTCTCTCCCTCTGCTCTGTACTTGTGAGACCCCACTTGGAGTACTGTGTCCAGTTATGGAGTCACCTACATAAGAAAGACACATAGCTCCTGGAACCTGTCTACAGAAGAGCAACTCATATGATCAAAGGGTTAAAGCACTTCCCCTGTGAGGACAGACAGGGCAAGTTGGGGTTGTTCAGCCTGCAGAAGAGGAGACTCCAAGGTGACCTTCTGAAGAGGGGAGATTTAAGTTGGACATTAGGAAAAAAATGTTTCCTGTGAGGATGTTGAGATGCTGGTAGAGGTTGCCCAAGNGCTGAGATGCTGGAAGAGGTTGCCCAAGGCAGTTGTGGCTACCCCATCCCTGGAAGGTTTGAAGGCCAGGTTGGATGGGGCCCTGAGTAACCTGATCTAGTGAAGGTGTCCCTGCTTATGCAGGGAGTTGGAATTAGAAGATTTTTAAGGTTCCTCGCAACGCTAGCTGTTCTATGATTCTATAATATTCCAGGCTTACAATTTTCTCCAAGACTGTTCGGTTAGTTCTAATCCCACTAAAAAATTTTCCTGGCTTCTCATCCTGGGAGTATTCTCAATGCTGTTATTTGCTTTCCTCTCTTATTCTACCATTTCTCTGCCAACTTATTTACCCTTCTGTGGTGAAAAAAATTGTCATGCACATTTATTCACAAGCATTTTTCACCATGTTGTCCCAGGTACCCCCCTCATTAAGATGAGATCCAGTAAAGTACAAGCATCACTTACAAAACTCACCATCAATACCTTGAATATACCATTAAATCTTGCATAATTTTGCTTTAATTTGATATTTTCTGTTTCAGCTACTATGTCTCCACCCTTGGCTTTCAGCATCTCTGGGAGTGTCATTTCCCTGGTTATTGGCAGGCTACAAAACAACTGTATAGCCAGAAGTGTTGGACAGCATCCATTTACAGTGAAAGAGTTTGGACATGGCATTGTCGATCAGTTGCCATTCAGTTTCGTAGTGCCAGGCACTCAGATTCCATAGTTGTGTGAAGCAGTTTTAACTCAGCTGTGAAGAATAAATACAAACAATTTGGGTTACTTAAAAAAATGCCAAAAGGTTTCAGCTGAAGATTTATGTATCACAATATTAATTTTGGGAAATGAAAATTGTAAGCAACTCCAGCATAGAGCTGGAGATTTTATTTAGCCACTAGGTCAGTAAATGTTTTAGTTTTTGATTGGTCTAGCTTCTTTCATTCTTGTGTGTTAAAAGAGAATGTAAGGCTGGGGATCAATACCAGTGGCTTCTCCTTGCTGGTATTCAATGCCCAACAGGGAAAACATGGTTTGGAAAAATACCTTTAATGGAACTCCTAAACACAGGTGATTTATCTGTTTATGGCCCACTCATAAAACTCTATGCCTTACTTACATCAAGGTTTCCTTGATATTCAAGATATTAGATCCCTGTTGCAAAGTGTGACTGCTCATAATATAATATGTCTTACATTCAACATTCTTCCTAAAAGTTCATGCACCGAGAATCAAGAAAATCCATATCTGGCAGGACAAAATTTGTGAAGCCAGAGACAGCCCAAACCTCTTTAGAGATCATAAAGAAAAACTTACAGTGAAACAACTATTTAAAATAAATGTTTTAGAAGTGAAGCCATAGAATACCACTAAAAAATCCTGAGCTATTCTTATTCTTTCCTTTCATTACCTACTTTGCAGATAATTTCCTTATAGTTTTTGAGGACTTGGCAGATCTTTTAGATACATTAAACTTCCTCCCTCCTCCGGACTGTTCTTTCCACTGGAGCCTCCGGATATTTGTCTCTCAATAATGATACAACGGATACAGCCACCCACAGCCTTGTGGTCAGGGCTTCAGAGTCATTCTTGTCTTCTGTGCATGCCTACATGTCAGGACCCCTAATAGACTGCAATGTCTGGTTAGATGAGCACTGCTAAGATTATACAAGGAGAAATTATAAAACATGCCAGCAGGAGAAAAACTGCAGTTGACAGTAAATGTAGCAAGTTGTAGTGCTGATAGCTGAAGAATCAGCATTAACAGGAGAAAAAAAAAGGGTTTGCCTACAGATTTTCTGTACACATATGTAGATTTTATTTAGGCATGTATTTCAGATTGCTCAGAAGTTTGTTTAGGCTGTGTGACCTAAGAGTGGAAGGCTTCATTATTTCATTTAATGGTGATGGATTACAGATCATTAATGACTTGGATGAGGGATTAGGGTGCACTGTCNAGCATCCTGGGGGGGATCAGAAGGAGGGTGGTTAGCAGATCAAAGGAGTTCTTCTCCCCCTCTACTCTGCCTAGTGAGACTGCATCCGGAGTATTGGGCCAATTCTGGGCCTCACATTTCAAGTAGGACAGAGAGCTGATGCAGAATGTCCAGCATAGACAACAAAGATGGTGAAGGAAGTAGAACAGCTCCCTTATGAGGAAAGGCTGAAGGAGCTGAAGGCTCCTGAGCTTAGAGAAGAGGAGGCTGAGGGTTGACCTCATTAATATCTATAAATATGTGAGGGGTGGGTGTCAGGAGGATGGAGCCAGGCTCTTCTCAAGGTCATCTGGTGATAGGACAAGGGGCAATGGGTGCGAGCTGGAACATAGGAGGTTCCATATGATTATCAGAAGGAACTTCTTCACTGTGAGGGTAACAGAGCATTGGAACAGTCTGCCCAGGAATGTTGTGGTATCTCCTACTCTAGAGATGTTCAAGACCCGCATGGATATGTTACTGTGTAACTTGGTCTAGGTGATCCTGCTGTGGCAGGGGGATTGGACTAGATGATCTTTCGAGATCCCTTCCGATACCTATTGATCCTGTAATTCTATTATTTCTAATTAACGGTGACCAAAAATGCACTGACTCTCACAAATACAAAAGGGAACAGCAAGCTTTCAGTGTTTTTTGAAAAAAGAAGGCCATCTTTCCCCTGCTCAGCATGTTCTCATCCATAAGCTTCAGGCTCTTCTCCACTGCTGATCTCTGAGGTTTCCAAAGGCTTAGCTTGTCCTCTCTGTATGAGCTGAAGGGAAATGGGTGCTCTAGCATGTCTTGACTCCATGGATGAGTCTCTCTTCCTACTCTTCCTTACAGACAAAAGGCCCAAGACAACAGAAAGTTGCCCAACAGGTTTTCTTTCTTAAAAGTGTTAATTAGAAGAGGTGAAAATTCACTCAGCCTTGGCCAGAGGGGCATCCAAGTTGGAGCTGGGAGAACTTCCTCCAAGCATCTTACAGGGGACATGCTAGTGTCCCCCTCCCCTATTACCAAAACACCACCAGACCCAAACTCAACACGCTGTAAAAACTTTCTGTGTCTCTGTAGAAAAGGGTTCCTGAATGCAGACGTTAAGGTTGAGAATCTTTTCATACGTGAAACCACACATTGAGGAAGACATTTTTTATTATGTAATGTTTAATGTTTTAATACGCAAGGTTTCCTGTACCACATCTTAAATCCTCCTTTTGAATAATTAGGGTTCACTTCAGCCCCTCTACTGTCAGCCACATGAAAGGCCACAAATTCAAGAAGTCTCTGCGTTGTCCTGCTCTTCTCTGATCACTACAGTCTGAACAAACCAGGTGTTTTGTGCAACATTCACACCCTTCCTGAAAGTGCTACAAAGGCAGTTACCGTGGAAATCCCCTTACTACCTGCCCAGAGGAATCATCAGTCTATGCTTATGCCATAGGCATTGCAAATTTAGGGGACAAAATATTTACTAAGAACATCTGGAAATCCTTACCCTCCTACCCAAAGGCAGTATGATAGAGGGACAGACCCAGATGCAGGTGGGAGCTATGTGTCTTCAACAGCATGTTGAAAAAAAGATGTGTTCTAGTACAACAGACATCAGTGGAATAAGGATGGTGCTTTGAATGTTGAGAAGAGCAGGAGAACAGCTCTCTCTTTCTCATTTTTGGAAGTCTTAAAAGCTAGTAGGAAGGGATTTGAGCAGGTACTCACTCATAAAGGTACAGATGAAACAAAGCTGTCAAGAATTGAGACTGTGTCTGGTTTGGGGTTATAAGCACTGTCTGCATGGGAACAATGTCTTACTCTTTGTGTTAGAAACCATGTAGCAGTCCTGGCTAGCACTGACTTACATTTGATCTGTGCCGTTACATATTCTCTAGGTAGTATTAACACATTCTTGACAAGAAGCAGTCCCTGCCCTGATGAGGTGATAGTTCTGTTACAATGTACACTTATCAAATGAGATCCAGTTGAGCAAAAGTATGTCAACAACAAAATAAACACATAACTGTTTATTCAAATAAATTCTTGTAGTGTTTCTGGCATCTTTAAGACAATATCTGAAAGTGCCCAAAGGAGGGAACTAATTTTTCTGTGTAACAGTACCATAGCCAAGAAAGAACATTGTGGGTACTGTATACATATTTATATAGATTACACATTTTATGTGTAATCTATTCTAGTACAGGGTGTTTAGGTGCCGAAGACACTTCAATGTATTGTAAATAGTGCAACTGTGATGTTAAGTATTTTTTGCATGTACATAAATAATAGTATTAATTTTACACCTATTTGAACACAGTAAATTTTCTGCATGTTTTATTGCACATGAAGAACTGCTGCTATGTAGTATCCTAGCACTGTAATCAGAGAAAACAGTAGAAATTAGATAGATACATAGTACTATAACTATACTTTTGGTTTGCCATATGCTGTGAGGCAAAGTTAATGTCACGCTTTGGTTATGTTTTCTGAAGTATCCTTACTCCTAATTTCCTTTCACAGTGTTCACCTCCCAGTAGAAATCTGTGTGAAAGGATATTTTTTATGTTTTTTTTTTTATAGACAGAAAAGGTCTAGGCCCTTTAAAGACTGTAGAAGTACAGGCCCACATAACATTGATGCTTAAATGTCATCAATTTTGTACCATTTCTCAGAGCTGAAACACATAGGGTAACAAAGAATCAGCATTCTTTAAAAATCACAAAGGATGATTTGCCATGCAAGAATCGGTACTACTTCTATTTGCACCTTTATGAATTATTGTTCTTGCCTTTAAAAACTGCTTTCTCTTGTTGGCACTGTGAAATTCAGTGACTCTTTTTCCAGTTAGACACATTCATATCCATGCTTAGCTTTTTAGCTGTTTCAAATTTTTTGCACAATTTTTTCCTCCAAGTACTCCAGGTAGACTCCAACTTTCTGAAAAAGAGCTCTCTCTTTTACTTCTAAGAGGCTTTTCTTGATTCTTTTCCCTCTTTCCACAGTAAAAGATACATCTATAGAGAAATAACACTCATTTTGCAGTGTTGTTAACTGATTCTATGATTCTGCTTCCGCACTGGAGATGAGTGTTTAACCATGGTTACTCATACTATTATCTCCTGTGACTCTTCTCACTTTGGTTTGGAAATCACCATTACAAACACGCTGTAATGCTGCATTTCAATAGATCAAATCAGCAACCTGGACCATTGTGGGAGTACCACATCTCTTTCAGGAGCAACCTCCTTTTCCTATGCATGCTTCACACAGTCCAAGTCCTATGCTTGTCCACCGAAAGTCTTAGCTTTGGAGGGATCACTGCACTCCATAATCCCACCGTGTTCCAACAGGTGACATCTAGGATTTCTGCTGGATGCCACCACTACTCTTGGAGAAATAAGAATGAGAACAATTGTGCAGCTTGTTTCAACACACAGTTATAGACATTGTATAATTCCTTGAGCAGTTGACAATAGTCAGTCTTCCCAGTAATGAAATGGCTTGGCTCTTCTGACCACTCATTAATTTTAGTAAAAAGTGGCAACTTTGCAGAAGAGAAGGATTGAGGTCTTGGAAGGAACTCAGAATTTGCAAGATGTTTTGAGTCATTCTTCCAGTTACTTACTGCTGCTCTGAGTGTATGTGTGTGATTTTTCTGTGCACTGACCAAGTATATACCCTCTCAAAAGGGAAATAGTTTCTGCTCCCATTTCAAGCTTACAATATAGATAAAAAAGGGTCAAGATTAAGAAAACAATTTAAAGTGAAATCTTCAGAGTCAAGTGAAATCTTCAGAGTAAAGTGAAATCCTAGAGTCATTATGAATCTTGATTTGATTTTGACCATAGATTTACTCACAATAAAGTTAACATCTAAACTATGGACTATAGACTTAATGCTAAATTATCTTTAACTAAAAATTCTTTTTGAACTTTATTTAATTGTCAGCTGAAATGAAAACTAAATAATTTGGACTTAACAAATTTACTTCTAAGTAATTTTCCTTATGAAAACCTTTGATTAGTTGTCATGGGTTGAGGGGACATTAGAGTGTATGGTATATTTTTGTCAAAGTATTTTTCTTCTCAAAAAATATTAACAACAACAACTTACTGATACAATTAGAACTGAGAACAGGCACAGTGTAGACTTTCACACTCCATAGGTAGTTTGAGACACTTAGAATCATAGATTCATAGAATGAACAGGGATCAGAAGGGACCTCGAAAGATCTAGTCCAATCCTCCTGCCACAGTAGGACACCTAGACCAAGTCACAGAACAGAACATTAAGGACTGGAAGTGACCCAGAAAGATCACCCAGTCCAATCCCCCTACCACAGCAGGATCACACAGACAGAACTGAGAACAGGCACAGTGTAGACTTTCACACTCCATAGGTAGTTTGAGACACTTAGAATCATAGATTCATAGAATGAACAGGGATCAGAAGGGACCTCGAAAGATCTAGTCCAATCCTCCTGCCACAGTAGGACACCTAGACCAAGTCACAGAACAGAACATTAAGGACTGGAAGTGACCCAGAAAGATCACCCAGTCCAATCCCCCTACCACAGCAGGATCACACAGACCAAGTCCAGGTGGGTTTCAAACATCTCCAGAGGAGATTCCATAACCCTACTCAGGGCAGCCCCCTCCAGTGCCTTGTAATCCTCACTGGGAAGAAGTTACAGAATCAGTCAGGGTTGGAAGGGACCACAAGATCATCCAGTTCCAACCCCCCTGCCATGGGCAGGGACACCCCACCCTAGCTCAGGCTGTCCAGAGTCTCATCCTGCCTGGCCTTAAACACTTCAAGGGACGGCGCCCCAACCACCTCCCTGGGCAACCCAATCCAGGCTCTCACCATTCTCATGGTGAAGAACTTCCTCCTCACATCAAATCTAAATCTACCCATATCCATGTTAGCTCCACTCCCCCTAGTACTGTCACTACCTGAGACCCTAAAAAGCCCCTCCCCAGCTTTTTTGTGGCCCCCTTCAGATACTGGAAGGCCACAATAAGGTCACCTCGGAGCCTCCTCTTCTCCAGACTCAACAGCCCCAACTTTCTGATGTACATCTTTATTCTTGGTGAAGAACAGTGGGTTTTACTCTATAGTGACTAAAAATAACTGCTGCCAAGGTCAGATAGGCACCAATCACTTTATTCTTACTGTATTGGTGTTGCTAACTCAAGAGTATCATAGAAAACCCTTTACTGAGAGAGCAGGGAGGAAAGAGACATAAAATATTGTGGAAGTGCTTAAAATAACAGTTTGAAGAATTTCTGTGGGGTTTATCTAAGCAACACACTGTCAGTGGAATACATATATAGACCTGTATCCCTGGATGTGTCTATGTTTAATAAGCTGTTTTATATAAAAAACAGAGATATACATTACAAAGCTCTTCTCTGCTGGCTTCTTGGTTACATTTACATGTTCCTGTGTCACTGAGGATATATCACACAAGTCATGATGAATCAGATGGAGAAAGGTTAGGCAAACTTTTCTATTTATTACAATAACCTTGAATTGCACTGAACTTTGTGACAGATTAAATAATAAAATGTACTCACCTTTGTCCTTTAACTCCTTGAATTACACATGACTTTTAAAACTCCAGCCAATATTTCCTGGAGAAATTTCTCTTATTCCTCTGTACACAAGCATGGCTGCAAAGCATGGGCTAGTGGAGATTTTTGCTGTGCTGGTGCATTGTATGTATGCAAGCACTGCAGGGGGAGTGGGAAGATATCTGGGGATGACTTTTTCCATCCTAAAGCTGAGGGCAGGCTGGAGCATTTGGGAGTAAGTTTCCTAGAGCAGGATACACAAGACACTTTTGGCAGGAGAAGGGAAATTCTCTATTTAAGATCATCTGGTACTGTGTGCCATTACATACGGTGACCTCCTCCCAAGGCATTACCACCCATCTTCATCCATTTGTTCACACCACAAGCAGGCTGCCTGGCAGCAAACTGCTTGAAGTAGGCATGCTGTGGGTTACAGGACTCCAAATCATGCAGGGACTCAGAAGGATCATGCAGTCATGGCCACTGCATCTAGTATGCTGATTAATTTTCTTTCCAGAAGCTACAGAACTCCTTTCTTTTATCGTCTGCTATGAAATTTTAGAGGACAAGGACACTGGGGAATTTTGCTGTTCATTTGGAAGGTGTGTTTATGAATTCTATACCTGCGAAACATGCAACGTAACTGCTGTTATAGCTTTCCTCTGTTTGTGTAAGTGGGAGAGGAGAAGGGNCAGCAACTGCACTTTTAGCTGGGGTAAATAGCAAGCCAAATAGCCTGAATAAAAATTTATAAGAAAGTGTCAAAACCCTTTTAAAAATCTGAATAAAAAATTTCACTCCCTTATCTTTGAGGTGAGACAGTTCATGTGAGCTACATTAGCTCTTCTTTTAACTTTAAAATTAAATAATACAATCAATCCCCCATAAAAAGGTTGAGAGGCCTCTGCCAGATAACTGTGGAAGTACTGAAACTCCTGATAAATAAGTATCTGTTTTCACTAAGTCTCAAGTTCAGGCTCACTAGGAAGTAAAATTTTCCCTTACACAGGATGAAATAAGGAAATCATCAGTTTCCGTAGCAACCCTTCAAAAAAAAAGTATGTGCACCTAGCCAAAGGGTAACTAATCTAATTATAAATTATTGTAAAGGTTATGTGAAGGACAGTAGCGAGGGGAAGCTGAGATGTGATTCACTATTTTAGTGTATGGGAAACAGTGTTGCCATTGTATTCCTGCAGGGGCTGTTCTGATGCTGCCTTCTGTGGACCATCTGTCAATGGCTCCTATATATCTCCCAGGACTGACCAAAAAGCATCTACTGAAAAACCTGACTCTGCCTTGCTGGGACTCCAGCCCTTCACATCTTCAGACTTGCAAGTTTTGCACACTGGACAGGCTGAAGCCTCAATTTTCTTGCTCAAGTGCTGCATGCTTCTTCTGCATGAAACCATTCATTAGCATTTATAATCCTTCCACTCCAGTACTGCTCAGGGCTGCCAACCATTACCATCACCACCTGCATTTTAATACCCACATAGGTGGTGGGCAGTGATTTATGTTGATACTATACCTGCCATATAACACCTCTGTAAATTTACAGTGTGGTTTTAAATAGTATTTCATGATAGGTTGGGCATTTGGGGACAATGGTCCTCTCCCCCACCAATGTTCTGAAAAAAACATATGCTTTTATCCCAATTACAGCAGTCATTGTGAGCACTTCATAGGTTATGTCTCTTGGAGCAGAAGTCTCACCAGACTTCAATAATCTTCCAGTTTTTTAGCAGTTAGATGTAGGCTCACAAGCTGCTATCTAAGTGGCAGGGAAGGGATATACTGAAGCACTAGGAGAGGTGGAAAAGAGGGAGGATAACAGGTTTCATGGATGAATTTTCCATCAGAAGAAGTGATATGTTCCCTCTGGCAGGAACACAGTTTAAAATAGGTGAAGCAGGACTTCATCTTCATTGTTTTCTAGACATGATGCTTACTTAAAAGGAAGAAACACAGGAATTTACAGGTTGCATCTTCCTTAAAGTGTCTCCTGTATCTTAAATTAATGCAAAAAATCTTTTCATTACCAGTTTGTTTAAAACAGATACAAATTGCTGTAAAATGAACTGGACAGCTTGACCCAGTTTTTCAGTCTTCACTTCCTGTGGTCTAATAAAGGGGTGGTGGGTGTGAATACTTGGCTAGGTTTTATTTATAATGCCATGATCACTTGTACTCCCAGGACAGCACTAGTTGTGCAAACCACCCTTGATTCCCAATGTGTCAAGGACAGCCAGCCATTCCCTAGAGTAGGCAGTGGCTTTGCCCATGCCTCTGGACCTCCCCAGGTCACCCCATGCTGCTGAGCATGCTGCTGCACAAGGGGAACTTCCCAGATATATCCCAGTGGGATGCTGGATATACTCACCAGCCCTCACACAACCTGGTGTGAAAACACAGACAGTGTGAGACACTGTTTTTCTGAATCAATATGCCTCCAGTAGTGAGCTGAACGTAGCTATTTTAGTGGAGGGGCTCATGGAATCTGGTGCTTTTGTCTCTACATGTGTGCCACTGATTGCCAAACTAGTTGCAGGAAACACTTCCTGGGCACAGGCTAGGAAATCTTCTGAGAAATCCCTGGAATCCCTCCATGTCTGCTGCATTGCACTAGTACATCTCTTGGGCAGAAGCTGGGAGAACATCTATTGGTATGAAGTGTTGACAGGATTTCCATTGCCTTCATACAGATGTGAGCTGTTTTCACCTGAGCTAAATTAAGGCAAAAAATATGTGATGGTGTCGTAGAATTTTACATTGGTTTTCATCGGTATCTTAATGCAGTGTCATCATAATGCAGTTCAGAGAAGGCAAACTAAACAAAACACTATGGCTTCTGTGTCTCCATGAGAAGGTAAAAGGGTCTATCTGCAAGAGTTTAAGAAAGAAATGTGGTCTGGGAAGAATGAAGTAATTTTTGGTTTTGGTGGCTTGGGGACTGCTTCTTTTATATACCTCCCACTCTTGGAAGGCAGTTTTGACACCTTTTCCCACCTCTGGGTTTGTTTAGCATCCCAGAGAGCCAGAAAGTCCACATTTCTCACAGAGCTGCCTCCCAAATGCCATGAAAAAGTCTGACACACTCCTTGTGCAGCTTCAGCTCTGGGCAATCTGGTCTAGTGAGTGATGGTCTTGCTTGCTGCAAGGGGGTTGGACTAGATGATCTTTAGAAGTCCCTTCCAACCCTCTGGTTCTATAATTCTATGATTCTATGATCCCTTAGTTTGAGAGCCATTCAAGTCATTAAAGGAAAATTCAGACTTTTCTGGCAGTGCCTGAACAAGAAACTATAAATAACTTCTGCAAGCAGAGTATAATTCTTCACCAAGGTATTTATTATGCAACATTGCAAACCGGAAACAGAGGTACAGGGGAGTTGCAGGGTCACACAGGAAACATGCATCTCAGCTGAAAACAAAAACATGGGTCTCCTGACTGCTGTGACCAACAAGCTCTTTCCTTTCTGCTGTAACAAAGGCTGCTCTGTAAAACATCTTTAATTTCTCTGACATAAATGTCTGTAGACATTCTACTTATTTAAAAATTATTATTACTCTGGCCTTTCAAGAAATCTGTTTAGCAATTGTTCAAAGGTGGGTATCTCAGCTCTGGCTCATCTTCTTTCTGACTTAATGTTCTGTTCAAAGAAAAAACTGTTATATCAGTTATATTATTGGAGGTGTGTTTCAGTATTTTTTCACGTGTACTTTGAACAACTAGACCTCTCTTCCTTTCAAACTGTTTTAACGTTGTGCTGTGATGTCTCAATATTGGCAGTAATTTAACTTGTAGCCTGCAGGAGGAGAAACAGACTGATACGTGACCTTCCACAAATTAAATATAACTAAAATGTTTGTTATTGAAAGATTAGGTTAATGGGACTGTAGGGAGGAACAGGAGCAATGAATCACCCTTGCCAACTTTGTAGTGAAGTAGGGTCTGGTGGTATATTTACCATTCTTTTAAAGCACAGCATGACCTGACCTGCCTGCTACCCATGGCTGCCAGACTTGGCACATGCATCTTCCACTTGACACCCTGGGTTTGCAAAGTGCATGTTAAGGAGAACATGCCTCTCTACACAAGTTTCATTTTGCTCTTCTTAGACCCACTTAGCTGTTCTGTTGTAACTCCTTTGGTGACATGCCAAAATTCCAGATCATCAGACACAAGGACTAGCAAGGGGGAATGCTGCAGGAAAGTGCCTGTTTTTTCAAACTTATATAACTCACTTCAGGAGCTGAAATACTTTAGTGTTTTACTAAGACTGGCACCCTTGTTTTTACCATTGTGATTCAGCTGTTAAAACCCATGGTTGTATGAAATGCAGCTCTATAGGAATGCACAGCAATTTCCTTTTGAAAGGGTGCATCCAGGCAACAGGCATGGAGGTTGCTTGCTTGTCTTGTCAGGGTCACCGTATCACAGTATGGTAGGAGTTGGAGGGGACCTCTGGAGATCATTGAGATGAACCCCCCTGCCACAGTAGGTTCTTCTAGAGCAGATCATACAAGAACACATGCAAGTGGGTTTTGAGTATCTCCAGAGACTCCATGACCTCTCTGGGCAGGCTGATCAGATGAAGCCCTGTGGAGGCACAGAGAGCCTCCATCCTTCCTGGCAACTGGTAAGCATGATGAGGACAAGAAAACTCCTGTGAGGCAGGGGAGAGAGGCCACAACAAAGGCAAATCTTCAATTCAAGAGCCTTCCAAAACCGCAAATGAACTGTATGCAAAGCAGCTCACCCCTTTGCAGAAACAGGATGTCACTCTGGTTCATGAATTCAATTGGTGTTGAATTAAGGATGCTTACAACACAGGTCCACATAAAGATCAGTTTTACTATAGCCATTAAATTCCAAACTCCAACAGCACTGAAATTCACCAAAATTACCCAGTGTTGAACTCAGAGTACAAGAATCTCTGTAACTTCCCAAAGCTAAGCTCAGAGATCCCAAGACGTGGGGGAATCTGAGAGCAGGAAGAGAGAGAAGCAGCAAGGAGTTGGGGGGAAAAAAAGCTGAGGGAGTGAGGAGGAAAGGGAGGTTAGGAAAAAGGAGAGGAAAAAGTGGGGAACAAATCACAGATCACCACTCCAGGTTCCAGCAACTAGTTCTTTATGTGTCTTCAGCAGTCCTCCTGTTCAGTTTCTAGCTGCAGGCTGGAGGGGGATAATGGTAAAGCTGCACCACACTGAATCCCTCCCTTTCATACTCGCTGCTAAGAGTGTTCTTCCCCCACTTCCCAACAGCAAGGAGGACCCTGTTCTCAGGCTCCCAGATAAAGTAAATGCTTGATAGAGCTATATCAAGGACTTACTGCTCCAGCATAGTTTCACAGATAGGTTAGCAGAGGTCTGGGGCCTGCCTGCTGCACAGTGCTGATCTCTTCCACCAAGTGCAGACTTCCCCCATCACCCTGCAAACAAATCAACTTCTTGTTGCTTACAAAGGTTTGAGCCATTGTGTTGCTGTTAATCAAAGTCTGACACAGGATCTCTTTAATCTGTGACTATCATCTCTCCTTGGCACACCTTAGCCTTAAAAAAAGGTGTTTTATTTGGAGTTACCATTTTGCTTCAAAGCAAAGTTGTGTTTCTTTCTGTTGCTTTACATTGGGATACCTTTCTGTGGCAGGACAAACAGTTAAATAAGACAAGGAGATATTGTATTATCATAAAATTATTGCAGAGAGCTCAGCAGACCCTGGAAGTTCAATCTGAAACTGCTGTATGAGATCAAATTGAGAATACATAATGGGATGAAAAATCAGAGTTTCATTTATAAGCCTCACAAAGAAACACCTCTTCCAAATTGAAATAAAGAAGATGGGTTGCTAGGAAATGACAGGACTTACGGACTCATGATTCCGATGCCTTGTCTGAATCATCAACACACATGAGTATTTGCTGCAGAAAACTGTTTATAATAAAACAGGTTTTAGACTTCTGTGCCATTAGTTCAACACAGTAATATGCATCACAATGCCAATAGCTAACTTTTTATGGCAAGAATAAAGGAGGAATGTCATAGAATAGGGTCAGAAAATCATAGAATCATTCAAGTTGGAAGAGACCTTCAAGATTGTCAAGTCCAACTGTAAAACCAATACCACCATGCCCACTAAACCATGGTTTCAAGTGCCAGATTGTGTCTGGAATTTTGTGGTATCCTCTACATTTGACACTGCTATAGCCTCAAAGAAGAGTCCCGAGCTGAGAGGAGCTAGAATTACGCCCGAAACATCAGGGAGTGCTGATGTCTGCATGAAGATCGGAAAAGAAACTTCTCCACAAGCATGAAATGTATATTTTGTGCTGTATTCCTGCCAACACCGCCCTTCTCTTCTGGAAAATTGGGTGCAAGTGTATGTGTGTGTGGTGGCTTTGTGGTTATGAGTGTTGGTGTACACTCTCTTGCCTAGAGTTCCCATCTAAGGCAAAAAATTGATGCGTTATGCTGTCTGTCATTTCTCTCAGACTGTGTGTAAAGGTATTGTGATACAGTTTTAGTTTTACATTTTAGATGCTTTTACTTATTTGGGGATTTTTCTTTTTCTTACTGATGATGGGTTCAATAAATTGTCGTCTTTTTAGCAAAGTTGCTTCATTGCCTCTCTCAGTGAGAGCTGGTTGCAGTGCTTGAATCACAGGCACCAACCCAAACCAATTTAGACCCTCTCCCTAAACAATTACACCATTCACCATCAAGTCTTAGCGAAGCAGAGTGAAATCATGTAAGCTTCATGAAGCTGTCCTATCACCTTCAGTTATATTGCTTTCCTACTCTAAACCTTTGGTCTCTAAAAGGGAGTGGTATGTTTCTTTCATGTAGATGAATTTCAGAACACTGAACAGTGAACACTGATAAGGAAATTATTTGTTCCTTCTTAAGTGACTTGTGTAAGTGTGTGTCTTGAAGCATTTATCATAAATGTGGATGAAATTTAGCACAAATAATTCTTTTCCTTCTAAGAAATCTGACCAGATACTCTCTGTTCAGCTAGGCAGGTGAACCTGCTTTTCTTAACAGGTATTATTTAGTTTAGAAGTAAAAATCCAGGATCATTAAGGGTAGATAAATTGTGTGCCGCCTTCTTCCTGCCTAGCTGCACTCTAGAGGGTACTTTGATTGTCTAGGCATCTCCATGTAGCACAGATCATGTGCTCTGTTTCCCACAGAGCAATATTGCTGTTAACTGAAGGGACAGCCACCTGACAACAGATCAAGTTTCTGTACTTGTAACTGTAATAAAATTTATTTGGTTGATATACTACAACAGTTCTCCCAAAAGAGTTGATTATTCTTATGAGCTGGAATGTGCTCTAAGTAATTTTTCCCCTAAATTTATTTTCCAAAGATGTTAAATTGCCTTAGCTGATATAATTCATAATTTAAAATAAATCTCAGTGTAATTTATGTTGGTACACAGTATAGCTTCTCTGCTCCAAATTGCTGTTTGGGCCATGTCCAGTTGATTAGATGGCTCCAGGACTTTGTCCATCTGAGGTCTGAGCATCTCCAAGGACTGCCCTGGGCCTTCTTCCAATCTTGTTAGAATCTTCATCTTATAAAAGATTTTGCTGGTGCCTAATGGTAATTTCTCACATTCCAGTGTATGCCTGCCTGGTCTTCTCTTCCTGTTGCTGTACAGCCTACATATCCTTACTTTGTATGCTCCCACCAGGCAGTTGCAACAGCAGTGAGATCTCCCCTTCCTCTCCTTTTCCGAAGACTGAACCAGCCCATTGCCTTCCATCTTGCCTCTTATGTCCTGTAGTCCTGCTCCAGTGGCCAGCAGCTAAAGGTTCTCCTCCCCATCTGCTCTGCTGTAGTGAGGCCTCATCCTGAATCCTGTGTCTACTTCTGGGACCCTAGTTCAAGGACAGGGAGCT
>VZRI01010348.1:173-21109 GCA_013397515.1 Upupa epops
TAGCCTCAAAGAAGAGCCCCTGAGTCGATGGGAGCTAGGATTATGCTGGAGACATCACGGAATGCTGACATCTGCATGAGGATCAGAAAACGGAGACTTTTCCATAACCATCAAATGTATATTTTGTGCTGTACTTCTGCCACCTAAGCACCCCTTTCTCTTCTGGAAAGTGAGGTGTGAGTGTGTCTATGTGTGGTGCCCTTGTGGTTATGAGTGTTGGTGGACAGTCTTTTACCCAGGGCCTCTTATCTAAAGCTAAAACCTGGTATGTTAGCTGTCTCCCATTTCTCTCAGAATGTGTGTAAAGTCATTGTGATCAGTTACTATTTTACCTTTTTGATTCTTTTACTTACAGGGGTTTTTCTTCCTTCTTGGTGATGGGTTCAATAAACTGTCGTCTTAGAAATGTTGCCTCATTGCCGGTTGAACTCTTGGTGAGAGCTGGTTGTTGTGCTAGAATTACTGGCACTGACCCAAACCAATTAAGACCCTGTCCCTAAACCATTACAGTCGAGTTCTGGAGCCTCCAGCACAAGAAAGATGTAGACATACTGAAGCACGTCCAGAGGACAGCCACCAAAACGATCAGGGAATGGAGCATCTCTCATATGAGGACAGCCTGAGAGAGTGGGGTTGTTCATCCTGAAGAAGAGAATGCCCCAGGGAGACCATCTTTTTGACCTTCCAGTACCTGAGAGATTCCTATCTGAAGGCAGGGAAAAGTCTACTGAAAAAAGGTTTATATGGGTAGGACAAGGAGCAATGGGTTTAAGATGAGAAAGGAGAGATCTAGGATTAATATTAGAAAAAAGTTTTTCAATGTGAGGGTGGTTGATCACTGGAATTGGCTGCCCGGGCAGCTGGCAAAGGCTCCATCCCTGCAGTCTTTTAAGGTCAGGCTTTATGAGGCTCTGAGCAATCTGACTTAGGTAGAGATGTCCCTGCTTGTGTAGGGAGGCTGCAGTAGATGACCTCTGCAAGTCCCTTTCAGCCGGAACAGTCTATGCTTCTATGATTTTATTCCTTGCCAGCATCCTTATCAGTATTTTTGTATCACAGTTGCAATGTTATAACATAAAATGTGTGATGTGTGAAACTGAGAAATGTGATTCAGGATCTCATATGTTTAAAGTGTTCATGCTGTCTTGGACTGAATGCACGTAGGAAAAGCCCAGATGGAAAACTTCACATAATACATCATTACTCATCAGCTGGCCTCAAAGACTAAGAATGGTTAATTAGGAAGTTCTGCTGTCTTGCCCAATAAATTCTATTTGTAATCAGTGAATCATAGAATGATTTAGATTTGAAGGAACTTCAAAGATCATACAATCCACTAGACCAGCTTGCTTAACATTCAATGCAGATTGGTTGTAAATACATTCAGTAATGGATCATCCAGAACATCCCTGGGCAACCTATTCCAGTATATCACCATACTCACAGTGAAGACCTTCCTTCTGATTTCTAATCTTAATCTTCCCTCTAGGGCTCTTGCCAGTGAAGACAGGCAAAAATCACCACTGAGTACCTCAGTCTTCTCCATATCCCAGGTAATCAGATCTCATGTTTCCTCAGGGAGGTGGTCCACATTTTTCCATCTTCCTTTTACCACCAATGCACCTGTATCAGCTTTTTTGGTCCTTGATTGAAGAGACTGAAATCTGCTGAAGTTTAGTGCAGTAAGCTTTATAAGCACCCTCCTTGTTGACCTAAGGATCACGAATTCCATTCACAGAATCACAGAATTACAAAACAGCAGAAATATTGAGGCTGGAAAAGACCACTGTGATCATCAAGCCCAGCCTATAACCTATCACCATATCAGCTAGACCATGGCACTAAGTGCCACATCCAGTCTTTTTTCAAACACCTCCAAGGATGGGGACTCTACCACCTCCCTGGGCAGTCCATTCCAATGTCTTAACACCCTTTCCATGAGGAACTACTTCCTAATATTTAACTTAAACCTCACCTGGCGCAGCTTCAGGTCATGCCCTGGGAGAAGAACCTGACCCCCTGTCTACAACTTCCCTGAAGGTAGTTAGAAAGAGTGGTAACATTCCCCCTGAGTCTCCTCCATGCTAAACATCCCCAGATTCCTCAGCCTTTCTTCATAGCACTTTCCATCTAGTCTTGTCACCAGCCTTGCTGCTCTCCTCTGGACCCGCTCCAGCACCTCAATACCTCTCTTGAAGTGAGGGGCTCAGAACTGCAGACATTACTCAAGGTGAGGCCTCACCAGTGCTCCATACAGGAGGAGAATTAAGTCCTTAGTCCTGCTGGCCATACTAATATTGATACAAGCCAGGATGCCATTGGCCATTCGTGCCACTTGGGCACACTGCTGGCTCATACTTAGCCAGTTATCAACCAGTACTCCCAGGTCCCTCAACACCACACCGCTGTCCAGACACTCATAGCCCAGTCTGTAGCTCTGCTGAGGGTTATGGCGACCAAAAAGTAGGACACTGCACTTGGCCTTGTTAAGCCTCAGTGGCCTCTGCCCATTCACCCAGCCTGTCCAGATGTCTCTGCAACATCCTCCTCCACTCCAGCAGATTGACACTCCCCCCTAACTTGGTGTCATCTGTGAATTTACTAAGGGGAAATTCTATCCCCTCATCCAGGTCATCAATAAAGATGTTGAATAGAACTGGGCCCAGCATGGATCCCCTGGGGGATGGCACTAGTCACTGGGCACCAGTCACTGTAGCCCAGGACACCCTTGAGCATCATGCCCCCTACTAGTTCTTTCTAGCAACAATTTAAAAAACATACACAATGCTGAAGGACATGGTTATGGGGTAAGCTAGCAGTGCTGGGTCAAAATAAGAAGGGTCCCTTCCAACCAAAGATACTCCGCAATTCTGATTCTGTAAGCACAAGATCTGGTATAGTACCTTTCCTTGTTCATTCCTTTATCACATGGAGCAGGATTTTATCAAGGCATGTGACGAACCTTCTGGGATAATGCTGCTCTTCCAGAACACACCAGGGTAGCTAAAATGCATCATGGGCTTAGGAATGTGAAGCCTGTCTAGAAGGATGCCTCTTCTACGTCATCTACATGGTAAGGCAGCATGAAGCAGCCTCCCAACTACGATACCACCTACCCTTGCCTTCCCTCTAGCCCTAACACCAAAGCTCTCTATTAGCTCCTCATACGACCCCAGGTAAAACTACATGGACTCCAGCTGGTAATAGAAATAGAGGGAGGCATACCCCCCTCTTCTCCACTGCATGTCCCATCTAAAGAGCCTGAGAAGGAGAACATCTTGATTCTTTCCCATCTAGTGTGAAAATGAGGGGAGCCTTGCTGTTCATTGAAAAGTTCTCTGTTTTTTAACTTAGTGTACATTTTTTACCTTTTTTTACTTTTCTATTTACTTGAATTGCAAATAAATCTAGTGGATTTACTGCATTTCCCTGTGAATCAGTGATTTATTTTGTCTGATTCTGACCACTAACTGTCTGAAGTTCTCCATATTTGCCAGATACTTCTCCACACCTCAGAACACTGAGATTGTTTCAATGTGTTATGGTTGACTATTTCACACTATTGTTTCTACTATTCGTTGGAAGCTTGAAGGAAGTTATTTTTTATGTCCTTTGAAGCTGTTATTTTAAGCCAAGTCAACAATGTTCATAATATTTCAAACACATTGACAGATCATTCTACTAATGTGCACTGTAAATGGACATGTACATGAACTTAAAGAAAAACCATGCACTGACAAAATAACATACATGAGAAAATAACACAGATTTATAACAAAATGAAAAACTTCTCTGAAGCAGGTGATTATAATGGATCATGATCATGCCGAGGAAGTTTGGAGAAAGGCAAGGAAGAGTCGGAATGGATTTGGCTAACTTCAGCAATAGTGCACTGCATGGTGTGCACTACAGGTCAGAACTGAATACCAGAACTGATCACAAACCAGTACCACTACATCAGCACAACAACATAATTTTTAAAAAGCAGACAGTGAGGTGGCTCTGAATGACTTGGGGAAAACAGCTAGCTCAGAATGCTAAAATACAGCAAACAGCTACTGTGACATCAGCTGGGATAACAAACCACAGGACAGAAAAGGTCTTGTTCTCTCTAAATATATACACATTCAATGAATTATTTAATCACATCATTCAGGTCCAAATTCTACATTAATAAGGAATAAAGACTACTGATGCC
Source organism: Upupa epops (assembly GCA_013397515.1). Lineage (NCBI taxonomy): Eukaryota > Metazoa > Chordata > Aves > Bucerotiformes > Upupidae > Upupa > Upupa epops. The sequence continues at coordinate 4,372 of VZRI01010348.1, forward strand.
ACAGTGGTGATACTGACACCATCACACAGGTTGATTATTAATCTGTTTCCCCTTTGAAATACACATCAGAGGAATCCCTGTAGTTTGATGTGTGGACCACAGAACTGCAGGCTGGGAATGGAGTTCTTAGAGAGTACTCAGGTGCAAAGAGACTTGGGGGTACTAGTGGACAGCAAACTTAGCATGAGTCAGCAATGTGCCCAGGAGACCAAGAGGGCTAATGGCATCAGGAAAGATGTGGCCAGCAGGGAGAGGGAGGTTATCTTCCCCCTATATTCGGCACTGGTTAGACCGCATCTGGAGTATTGTGTCCAATTCTGGGCCCCTCAGTTTAGGAAGGCTGTTGAGGAGCTGGAACGAGTCCAGAGAAAAGCAACTAGAATTGTAAAGGGCCTGGAAGGTAAGCCCTATGAGGAGAGGGTGATGGAGCTGGGTCTGTTTAGCCTGGAAAAGAGGCTCAGGGGTAACCTTATCACTGTCTATAACTACCTAAAAGGTGATTGTAGTCAGGCGGGAGTCAGTCTTTTCTCCCTAGACACTGGAGACAGGACAAGGGATCGTAGTCTTAAGCTCCACTTGGGGAGGTTTAGACTTGACATTAAGAGGTTTTGCACTAAAAGAGTGATCTGATTTTGGAGTGGGCTGCACAAGGAGGTGGTCGAGTCACCGTCTCTGGAGGTGTACAAGTTTAGTCTGGATGAAGTGCTGAGTGGCATGATCTAGATGTTAGATGTTAGGTTTACTTGGTTGGTTTTAGATTGGACTGAATGATCTTTAAGGTCTTTTCCAGCCTCATCATTACTCTGATACCGTGATACTGTGAGCAGACAATGTTAATCTTATAACTAGGAGTCAAAAATTATGTGTGCCTATTGCATTGGCAATAGGACTAGTGAGGTCACACCTCAAATACCAAGTTCTGTTTTGGGACTCCTCACTACAAGAAGGACACTGAGGTGCTGAAGTGTGTTCAAAGCAAAGAGCTAGTGTAGTGTCTAGAGCACAGGATCTATGAGGAGTGGCTGCTTCCAGAAAAGGAGGCTCAGAGGAGACCTTGTTGCTCTCTACAACTACATGAAAAGAGGCTGTAGTGAATTTGCAGTTGGTCCATTCTCCCAAGTAGGCAGCGACAGAACTAGAGGCAGTGGCCTTCAGCAAAATGATTGTAAGACAGGTTGCAGAGGATAGTGGTGGAGTCATTATCCCTGAGGGAATTTAAAATACATACAGAGGCAATGCAGAAGGACATGATTTAATGGGGCCCTGACAGTGGTAGTTCTATAATTAGACTTGCTATCTTAGAAGCGTCTTTCAACCAAAACGATTCTTACATTCTGAGACCTTGTAAAGCAGTATATAGTCTGTCTGAACTCCAGACGTATCTACCAGAACTGCACCAGTGTGCCCACTGCTCATCTGTGTCCCTTTGCAAACAAAAACTTCCCTCTCTCTCTGAGTAGACTCTGTGTTTGACAAGAGCTTTTCCTCCTGTCACAACTAAATACACCTATAAACATTCACAGACACCAGGACATCAGGCACTACAGATAGCACATATTGTGATCCACACTGTGTCTGTTACGGACTCCTTCCATGATTTAGTTTGTGCTTGTCATACACAGGAACAGTGGCATGCGCTCTTAACAGCAGGGTTGAAATGTCATTTCTGCTTTGCCTAAATGCAAAATTGATTTCTGATTGTCAAAACAGGCCTGTATTTGGTCTGCTTAAGTATGACAGGATGGTCAATTAAGATTCTAAACACCTTCCTGAATCTGTTCTTCCTGCTGTGTATGTTCCAAATCCATAATGTACAACAATCACTCCAGAATCATTCCTAAATGATCAAAGATACAAAATTACAGCAACTTTTTTCTGCTTTCAAACACAAGTGATTTTTGTTACAGACCTGCTAAAGCCTTCCCAAGTTAAACATGAATGCTGTCCTAGCTCTGATTTGAAGCAGAGCTGTAGAGCAAACCATGTGTATACAGCTATACACTTATTTCTGCAAAGCTAAATGATATTTGCTGGATGGAAGTTAAAAAATGTGTTCTTCAAAAATCACAAGTTAACACTTCTAGTTTCAATTCCTTCAAGCAGCTGAGCTCTCCACAGCTTTACCAATTTCCCTGTGTCAGCTGTAATTTGTATCCACAAAACCGCACCACTTTGTCATGACTTAACATTTTCTTGTTCGCCTTTGTAAGTATCTCTGCATCCTGTCAGATACTAGTAAGTGCTTTCACTGTCTAAATCCTACTTTGAAAATATTTAATTACTTTTTTTTGGCCCTACCCGTCTTCTAAATATAAAATAAAGGGTTTTTCTTAATTTTTTCCAGCAAGCTACTTTTTGAAATGCTCAATTTTAAGAATACACAAAGATTTACACAACACACCAGCAGTTCGAGGCAGGTAGGCTAAGAAGAAAACAACTTAAATTGCTTCTTTACACAAAATCTCACACTTTTGTAGTCACACCAACAGAAGCAGGGACAAAAAAATCTTTAAGCTTTAACAATACAAGTCCAAGGCCACTACACCAAGTTCATTCCTAGTACGAAACCATTTTAGTCCTGCATTGTTTTACCAGGGTCATTGGATGGAAATTGCTCAAGATGCACAGGATATACCTTTAAATTATTCATAGTAATCTTAAACTGCACTCAATCAGCATTGCAATAAGTCATCTTATGGACACACAAAAGTTCAAAGGGAAAAGCATATGAAAAAGCAGACTACCAAGGGAACTATTGTTAAAAAATACACCAGAAAGCTTAATATTTCAATACTGTATATGTTAAAATAAACAACATATACAGGTGATGAAAGCCAGTCTCTGAAAAATTTATTATTCTGTTAGAACAAGTTTACACTTAGGATGAATTCTCAAACTTCATGCCATTAGGAAGGTTTACTGGGTTTATAGTGGGAATAAAAACAGAAATAAAAATAGATGACAATTCCAAAATATACTCTGTACTTTGAATACTATCAACAGGTTTTCTTTTCCTTTTACACATATGCCTTGCCTCTTGCCTCCAGCAACCAAATTTTATTAAATCTTCACAAGAAGTTCGCTAAAGTGCCAGTTTCCCTTTTTAAAATCAACTGTTCTGAAGTTCAATATAGAGTAACATAACTCACATTAGTTCAGTATTTCAACAAAGTAATCCTTTTGGAATTGTACAGCTTTCAAACATTTATGATGTCAATTTGATTCATCATACCTCCTGCTCCATTTTCCTCTGTATTCTTATTTTGGCTTCCAAAAAGTGTTCTAAATCTCATTTTCTACCTCCTATGAACACCGTAAGTATTTATCCCTTTGAAGTGAAAGGGACTAAGCATCAGTTTTTTGGTAAGATGGGTATAAAGGAGATATCAGGATGATTATTACAATGGTTCATTTTCAAAAAAGTACAGCTTTGCCTGGTAAATCTGCCTTCAAAACTAAGGTTTTGAATTTTAAATTTTAAAACTAAGGTCTTGGAACTGGAATGGTTACTATACAAAGCAACAGGAAGCACTGACTGTTTTAAGCTGAAAATTCTAAAGTAGTAGTAAGAATTGTATGTATTCTTTAATGTAAAGTCAATTTAAAGTTTAGTATGAACAGAAGAAATTTGATAGTATATAATAATTTCAAATAATTTTATGGAAGTACCATTCTGATTCCTTCTCATCACATTTACATAAATACTTCAAGTTTTCCGTATTGTTCATTTTTACACATGCCACCATATCACATTTGTCATTTAATGCTGAGTATTGCCCTCATACTCACCCAAGTGGACGCTATTTTCCTCTCACTAATACATGGATGAACAACTGATTTCAGTACAAAGTTTAATGAGCTAGTATTTAGTGCATTCATACACATGAATCAAGAAATATCAAACTGTATTTTTTAATTACATAAAAACTAAGAAAAAATGACACCTTTTTTCACAAGCACCACATCTTAAATGAATAATATTCTAAATATACGTATGAAAAATAAACTTAATAGCAGCATATTGAATTATCAGTTGTACAAAGGCAGAACAAATATTTTGCCTATGAGTTATTTAGGATTTTTAGTGGTAAGGGGGAGGAGGTAGAGGGAGATAGGGAAAGGAAGGCGGACAATAATTAAAATCCAGGTATAGAAGTACCCTAGTATTATTTTATCAACATCAGCATTCAGTACATGATATATTAGAAGCACATATTGTTATCAAACACTTTACTTACACTCATATTCCTGTCCCAGATCTGGATAGAGCCATCTTGACAGCCAGCTGCAATAAGTTTACCATCTCTGCTGTACGTGCAAGTTGTAGGGACCACCCGTTTACCTTGAACTGATCGTGGTTTAAATACACTTTTGTGCTTTTTTTCATTGTTAACATCCCAAGTCCTCACAGTTCTGGAAAAAGGTTTAAAATAAAAATTGGTTTAGATAAAGTTAATATATATGAACTGATTCTTTTAAAATCAAACACTTTTTTCAGCTAAAATGGCATATAATATTGTTCAAATAAAGTTGCAAAGGAAAAATAGCATTTAAGAAATGGTATGGCAATCATGAAACTGATGTGACAATTTTTCAAGTAAGAAACTAACAAGAATACAAAATTTAAACAAAAATAAACTAGTTCTTTCCAAACTCCTTTGCAAATACAACTGCACAAATGACCAAAGTTTAGCATATAGTATCTATAGTCTCCACTGTCAATGGATATTAAGAAAACTAAAAATATTCAATTTTTAACAAGAACAAAGACTTCAGGAAACAGGCATGAATGCTTATACAAATTCAAACCTCCTTTTAAGTGACAGTACCACAGACTGGCTGGTTCCTTTTCAGACTCAGTATTTCTACAGATACTCGTTTATGCAACACTACCTTTTCAAGCTCAGTTCTTCCCACATTATTAGCAAAGTAAATATTTCCCTTTTTATTTTTTATGGAAAAAAAAGAGTATCTTTCTGGATCCTTGATATTTCTTAGATACACAGAAACATCCGAACAAGAGAACTAAAATACTGAGATACAAGTGGACTTTTTAAACTGTCTTAGATACAAATATTTTCTGTCCATTTAGTATGTTGAGTTCTTTCCAGGTAAAAATTCAAAACTCTTCCGGCATCTAATGCAAAGACAAGTTTCTGGATTTGGCCAAGGAAGGATAATCATTACTTTAAAAAGAAAAAAGAAATTAGTAAAAAAATAGTAAAGAAAATTCTCAAGAAAGCCTTTTTTATTCAAAAGTTTGTACAAACACTGCCTGTGCTCCAACAGGACATAATTCACTGGCCTATAACAAAGCAATTACCACCTTAAGAAGGCTGCCATTTCTACAGATCAAGGCAAAATGCTGTGGCATTCCATCAGTGCTACAAGATTAGACTGGCGATAAATATGAACTACACATAATTCTAAGGTAAAATGAGCTGGAAATTTCTCCTCAGACTTTGGTTTTTTCAGAAGTCTGGTTGACAAGTCCACTGGGAGGCAGCCTTGAAGGACAAAGGAGTCCAGGGTGGGTGGACATGCTTTAAGAGGTAAATCTTTTAAGGTTCAAGAATAAACCACTATAGTGAGTGGTAAGACAAGCTGGTAGAGAAAACCACACTGAATAAACACACAGACATGGTTCTGGCTGGAGCTTTAGATTATGATCCACTTTCTAGTACCATCTAAATGATTCCATGCTACTATATGCAATAGGTTTCCAGCAAAGCTATAAAGTCACCTTACAAACTGATCAATCATTCCAAAAGAGCCTTTTCTCATGTCAGATCTTTTAAGAATTTTTTATTCCTTATGAATACATTTCCAATTTTTATTAAAAGACAGACATCATACTCCAAGAATACCTTATAATACCATACAGAACATTACAGCCTAGCACAGGAATATGCTAATCAGCCCACGAATTCTGAATGAATCACAACAAACATTCTGGACAGAAGACAGAGAGTAGTGGTCAGTGGGGCAGAGTCTAGTTGGAGACCTGTATCTAGTGGAGTCACCCAGGGGTCAGTACTGGGGCCAGTACTATTCATGGATGAGGGATTAGAGTGCACTGTCAGCAAGTTTGCAGATGACACAAAGCTGGGAAGAGTGGCTGACAGACCAGAGGGCTGGGCTTCCATTCAGCAGGACCTAGACAGAGTAGAGAGTTGGGCAGGGAGGAATTTAATGAAATGCAAAAAGGGCAAATGCAGAGTCTTGCATTTGGGCAAGAACAATCCCAGGTACCAGTATAGGTTGGGGAAAAACCTGTTGGAGAGCAGTGTAGGAGAAAGGGACCTGGAGGTCCTGGGTAGACAGCAAGAAGGCCAATGGCATCCTGAGGTGGAGTAGAAGAGCTGTGGTTAGTAGATTGAGAAAGGTTCTCCTCCCCATTTACTCTGCCCTGCTGAGACCACATCTGGAATATTGTGTCCAGTTCTGGGCCCCTCAGGTCTACAAGGACACAGAACCGCTTGAGACAGTCCAGCACAGAGCCACAAAGATGCTGAAGTGAGTGGAGCACCTCCCTTATGAAGAAAGACTGGGGGTCTTTAGCCTGGAAAACAGGGAGACTGAAGAGTGACCTCATTAATGTTTATAAATAGGTAGGAGGCAGGTGTCAGGAAAACGGAGCCAGGCTCTGCTCAGTGTCATCCAATGACAGGACAAGGAGCAACGAATGTAAGCTGGAACATAGGAGCTTCTTCAGAGTGAGTGTGACAGAGCACTGGAACAGGCTGCCTAGGGAAGCTGTGGAGTCTCCTCATCTGGAGACGTTTAAAACCTTCATGGACATGTTCCTGTGTGACTTGATCTAAGTGATCCTGCTCTGGCACGGGTCTGGACTAGGATATTTTGAGGTCCCCTTGAATCGCTAATATTCTGTGATTCTATGAAAATATAAGGAGTAATCTACAGATTATGGAGGTTTTATATTTTAGTTTAGACCATTGGTAGACGAGAAACACAGGGATTGCTGAAGGATGTCAGACACTTTCACTACATCAGTTTGAGTGCACAGTCTGCGTATTACATAGATTAATTGATGACATTCTCTTAGCCTCCATAATCCATCAATAACTACCTGAGCATCTTGTCTTCTCTCACAACAAGCACTTTGATGCTTTCTCCCCTGTCAGCTGTTTATACTTGAAACTTACTTGCAGCCTTTTTCCAGTTCTTTTGCCTCACAACACCAAATACTTACTAATATTTAGCTTGCATGCTAGACAGGATTAATGGGGACAAACAAGAAATACAGTATCAGTCAACTCAGAGAGTTGGAGTCATGACTCTTTTTTAACCAAATATTTTGTACCATTTAATGATTCTTCCTCCTCAGATATAATGAAAAAATAATTCAGATTGCATTACAGAAGTTCTATTTTCCCTTCCTAACTTGCTCTGGGATCAATATAATGCTGTTTGTGTTAAAATGGATAAAAAAAAAAATGTAGCCCTGGATCAAACAGACTTGTTCCAGGAGATTCATTTTGGCCAAAAAAGCTCTTCAACGTGTATGTCTCTAGGCCTAAACACTTGCGAGATGAAAGAGCAACACTGATTGATGAAAGAGTAACACTGTTCTGTGTTGCAGCATTACATTACTATTATTTGTTTGTTGATAAGTATAATCAATGTATTTTTAATTGCACTGAAAAAAAAAGGAAACCATTTTCTGAATTAAATCTTTTCCTACCTGAAAACAAGCTATATTTAATGAAAGTATGTTTTTCAGCAAAACAATCAAATAGGGATTTTTTTAAAACTAACTTCTCAATACGTAATGGTGTTCTTTCATGAGATCCGATTTTAATATAGTGAATGGCATGCATGGACACATTACTATTTTCAATTTCTCATTTATAAATTTCAAAGAAAACTTCCACATACACAAGTTTAAACTTTTATAATCGTGGATTCCACATCTGCAAAGCAGATTTTGTGAAGTTCTGGCATTTGCCAAAAACAATTCAAAGGAACTTAGAAAGGACAGGAATGTTCTTTTGGAAAGGTAATGAGAATATTTTCCTGACCACTGAGAAGTTAAATTGACCCATAATAAACAACAAACATAATTAAGGAGGTTTAGGGGATTGAGTTTTTTTACCCTTGTGTGGTTTGATGTTTTTCTCTTCCCCCCTCCCCCCTCCCTTTTTTCTAATGTTCTTAAAATGGTATGAATATAAAAGTTGTAAGTCAAAATTATGAATGAAATTACTTGTTTACAATGCTGCTGTATTACACGAATTAGTAAAGGTATTTAAGTGGTTACATTTCCCAGCATACAAGCATGGAAAATTTCTCTAATATGATCTGCTGAAATTCAAGGAGTGAATAAATTCAAACATTAAGCATGACCTGCCAAATTCTGTTAAATTTCTCCACCTGGTCCATCTCCTCTGTTTTTACTAGACTGCAAAATTCTCTTGCACAATATTGACTCTTATTGGCATTTAGTATAGTATACATATATGAAGTCTACTCAATGATTAAGTCTATTTTTATCACATTTCATGAAAAAAGGCAACAGAATGGACTACTGCTAAAAGTACAGATTGGCTTAATGTTGTTAATCTAGCAGTTATATTATAATGGACAGCTTTGTAACGTACTATCACACCTATCTTCAAAATATAAAGTTGCCCCAAAAGTCTAGTCTGGAAAGATATAACACACTTCAAAATCATTTTATGCTTCAGTGCAATTTATCTGTAGAGCACAGAATTCCAAATCATCTCATCAGTGATAGGAAACAGATTTTTTTTTTTTAAGTGTTACATTAGGACTCTACAAAAAAGTAACTGATCTCAAACCAAAATCTTTTCTCTTGTTTTTTACGACATAAACCGATCTTAGTGACACAGGAATGCTTACATAACATAGTGGAAAAATACCTAAAGCAGAATATGTAAATAGAATAGATAAGAAATAGCTGTAGAGTTCTGTTAGATGCATTTTGTGCATATCAAGGTACAGGACTGTTAGCAAGAAAATGTTTACTACTGCATTCTCTTTGCCCTCTTTGTAATCTTTATAGCCTTCTACTGAGCACATGAAGGTTGAAATCACCTGCCAGGTATTGAAAAAACTTGTACACCCAGATGAAGAAACCTAGAAAATTTTCCATACTTGTTTGGCAGAAAACCTTGTAAATAAGCTATCTACTCCCAGCATCTGACCAGAGTTAAAATAATTTAATCCAGAACACAAGTCACATCCAAGATAAGCAACATCACAACCATAAAAGGTATAACCAAAAAAATGGACACAACTTAGTAGCTTATAACAATTATTCAGCTTCTCTGCTACTTAAATGATGCATAATGTAAAATCCAGAAACTTTTAACAGATAAAATTATTGTCATAGTAGGAGTCCAATTAAAACCAAAGATAATTTTTATATCAAATGCAGCAACAGGATTGACGTAACTATGAAATCATGAAATTACATTTTTCTCTATTTCCACATAAGAATTGATAGCAATTTGACAGGATAACTTATCATTATTTGGGTAATTAAAAATTAATTACACTGCTCTCCTAGTCCAAAGTGTAACATATTAAAAGGAAAATAACCTAAGAAATGTAGATGATAAAAAGAAAAATAAGTTATAGTAAATTTCAATTGAAAACAAAAATGATAGTATTCCTGAATGTCTTTTCCATTCAGTTATTGGAATGGATCAGCTTACTTAATAATGGTCAGCAGAAGTAATAAAAAACTGTTGGCAGGAGGCACTTTACAAATATGGAACTTCAGAAGTACGGAAAGAAATACTAGGGGAATGAACATTCAAAGAGAAAAATGCTACAAGGGAATACTGAATTGGAAAAAAGATATATTATGAAAACAGAAAAAGGGGCTAACTAAGCTACCTACTGGATGGAAAGCAGTAATAGAGGATACACAGGTATGCAATGGTTGTAAGAATCAGATCCCACACATCTAAGGAAGAAGTTAACTGTCTACATACATGTTGTATTCAGTGCTACTTAAAATACGGAAAAAAATCTAAAACCATCCCTCTCAGACCTTTTCATCCAATGAGTAGCAAGTTCACAAACTTCAATAAAGTATATTGAGCTTTGTGAAGTGTCAATATGCTTTTGAGTTAACAATAATTCTAATCCTATGTTAATTCTGTGCTATTTAAAAAAACCAAGCACTGCTATTTTCCTAAGACTGTACATTATTCACAAGAAGAATTAAGTATTTCAGCAACATCTAACTTCAGTGCTTTTATTTCTACACAGAACATTAAATGGATATCATGTGATTTAATTCTGAAAGCTGTGATGGTAAGCAGAGGTACATTTTTGTGTCATTTTCTAAATGGAACAAGAAGGCAAAAAACTGAGATCTCATGTCCCATTTTGTAAAGATAAGAGTGGGATGTAATCCATCTTCCTGTGGGGTTCATCTCTTTAAGATCAAAGTGGAAGACAGCTGGTAAAGAACAACTCAACAGTTCATGTTACTGTCACCTGCATCAACTGAAATTACTCTAGAGCAGTCTTGCATGATACAGCAAAAGCAGGAAGAGTAAATCACTAGAAAAACAGGATGCTTTCTAAAAAGCTGATTAGTCATGGCTATAAAATAGTTAAAGCTCGTTTGGATCTCAAGTTCTTCTTCACTACAATAAATAACAGAATGGAATTAACTTTCAATTAAACCAGTGAAAAATTAACTGAAATTAAAGTTGGGCAACAGAAAGCTCTCTAAAGCAACACCTCAGATGATCCAATATGAATGGCAATTAGTTTTAACCAGTATTGTTGTAAATTTAGATGTTACACTAACTTCCTTGGAGTTCCACAACCTAAGAGAAGGAAGTAGCAAAAGGCAGCAAACTGAGAGCCTAAAATATATCTTCATTTTTGAAGTTACAGTACAAAGTTTGACTCAGCCTTGCAGATTAATTATGCACTTTGTGCATGACACTTGCATGTTTAGTTCCTTTCTACTGTGGCAAAATGCAACTAAGGAAGCTCTGAATTCTGAAATACAATTTTCAATTCTTTTATACTCTAAGATGCAAATGTGTTTGTTCTTGAAGCAAGAGAGCTGTCAATAGCAGGTGCAGGCAGGCCACATTGGTGATCCCAGGCCAAATTTGGTCCCTTCCACAATTTCATCACTCCTGGCACCCTTAGTTTTGGGAAAGGTAACGTGTCTTTTAGAAGTGCGTGAGATGTCAAAACTTTGTCTTGCACATATCTATGGCCGCATCTTTAGATCCACAAGCTACTGCTGCTTTTACACAGCCCAGGATAAGTATTCCTGAGTAGCCATACAATTTCTGCTGAATATGTTAAACCATCTTGATCAAAAGTATGTATAGTGGTTGCAGATAAGTCAGTAGTAGAACTGTAAGCCTACCACATACTTTCAGCCTTTGGTAAAATAATGTTAAGCTGTAAAACTGAGTTTACAAAACCAGTAACACTTCCCAATAAAGGAAAATACAAGTGTATTTTATGTCATTTCTGCTATTTGTGCATGAACATGAAAATGCTTACTAAAGTCTCTGAAGTGCATTTATACACACAGCAGATATATGCACATATGTATGCATGTGAGTTTCTCTTACATTGATAAAAGAATGAGTCTCCCCTATTTCATACCGAATAAAATTGGAAACTGTGGATAAAATACAATTCTAAACATAATTTCAGAACAACTGATCTAGTCTATGAATCAATACAGACCAGGAGCTGAATCTCTAAATGGAACTGGAAGATAAAAGCACAGTGCTTAATTGAAAACTGAGACTCCAGCAACAGTCATGTGGTTTTTATTCTTATCTGTGATGGTGAATGGATTAAGTGCACTTTCAGCAAGTTTGCAGATGACATCAAATTTGGTGGGTGTATTCATCTGCTTGAGGATGGGAAAATGCTGCAGATGGACCTGGACAAACTGGATCATTGGGCCAAGCCAAATGTATGAGGTTTAACAAGACCAAGCCAACTGAGCAAGAGAGTCAGCAATGCTCCCAGGTGGTCAATGAAGCCCATGGCATCCTGGCCTGCTTCAAAAATAGCATGGTCAGCCAGACTAAATAGATGGCAGTCCCTCTCTACTCAGCACTAGTGAGGCCTTATCTGGAATACTGAATTCAGTTTTGGGTCCTTCAGTCAAGGACACATGGTGCTGCAGCAAGTCTGAAGAGTAGATTATTTAGCATACAGAAAAGGAGGTTGAGGGGAGAGCTTCAAGCTGTCTACAACTAAATGAAAGATGTTGTACCTTTCAAAGTTTAACTATTTCCTATGATTTTCAATGAATATGCTGAATAAAGGTATACCTTTTTTACAGCTTAACTGTGCACCACCATAAAAGAGAAGACACTTCTATCTTCTCTGTAGAAGTCTTCAGTACCTGATATTCTGCTATGCATTTAATTTATTGTGAATCACAAAACAGAAGGAAGCTACAAATAAGTGTAACTGTTTATTTTGAAGGAAGGAATGTATATATGGTCCAGTAAGTTTATGATGACACAAGAAGATCTGCATCTTATCTCACCAAAAGTTCAACCACAGGAGACAGATGTTTGCCAGCAGGTTCTAAATCATGCAGACTCCAATGAATGTTGACCTTAGTTGTAGTGATCAGCTGACCAAAAGTTTCCACTACCATTATGAGCTAAACTGAAAAATATTGTATAGTTGTTTTCAGTTCTAGAAAACAGAAGATTTCACAAATCACTGGTCTGGAAACACTTCAAGTAGACAAAAGGTTTCCAAAACCCAAGTAATTCTACTCAAGAGCAATGTCTTAAATATAAAGCTTTATTAGCAAATGCTAAAACTAGTCTAAAAAATTAACGTAATTGTTATAAAGGGACTATAAAACTACTGAGAAATCATTCAGAGAAAGCAAGAAGGAGTGAATCAGGTAAAAAGTCAGTAAGACTGATTAAGAATACGGACTGATTTGGAAGAGGCAACACACAACTAAAAAACAGAAATCAACTTCTCACTAATGTTTTGTAGAAAGAACTATTACATCCTTTTCCATTCAGATGTTCTACATGGACAGTAATGACAACGCCAGAAGGACATCTTCCTATCCTTAAGAAGTTTAATAACTTAAATGGCTCAAGGCCCAAACACTTAACCAGAAGTAATTAAGCTACACGACAGTAAGAGCTTTTACAACCAAGAAATCTACATGGCTATTCCAATTTCAGGTTTATTACCTGGTGCTTTTTGAGGTCATTGGTTTGCTTGATCAATAAAAAACCCACAAATTCTCATGCAGAGGCTAGAAACGGTAAATCCCTCTGTTGCCATAACAATACTTTGCTATTCAAACCTTCTGACTTCCGATCACTGGATCCAGTTACGTCTTTAACAATTTAAAGCATCATAGAATCATTAGGGATCGGAAGGCACCTCAGAAGACCTAGTCCAATCCCCGTGCCACAGCACAATCACCTAGACCAAGCTGCACAAGAACATGTCCAGGTGGATCTTGAACATTGCCAGAGAAGACGATTCCACAACCTCCCTGGGCAGCCTGTTCCTATGCTGCATTACCCTCACCGTGAACACGTTTCTTCTGATATTCATATGGAAACTCCTATGTTCCAGATGACCTTGAGAAGAGCCAGGCTCCGTCTCCCTGACACCCACCCCTCACATATTTATAGACATAAATGAGGTCACCCCCCAGTCTCCTCTTCTCTAAACTAAAGTCACCCAGCTCCCTCAGCCTTTCCTCCTAAGGGAGGTGTTTTACTTTCCTTCATCATCTTTGTTGCTCTACACTGGACTCCCTCCAGCAGCTGTGTCCTTTTTGAACTGAGGAAGTTAGATCCGTCAGACATTCTGTCTCAATTTCAGTATTTTTTCCACTGTTGCCAAGTTTCTTTATATCCTATTCAATAAACTGAAGCTTGTAGAGTTGAATTTCAGGATTATTCTCTGCCACTTTTGTTATTTACTGTCTTTTAACAACCTTTCTAGGCTTCTCGCAGAGGAAACACACACAGAACTCAACTATGTGGAAATTGCTGCAACAAAATACTAACACAGTATCTCTTACCACTGTCAATAGTAAATGTTAGTTTTGTGTGTGTGTATTTTTAAAAGATGTGCATCTGCTTTTCACAGCTTCACACTAAGAATTTATATACAATTAATACTACATAACTTTCAGGAAACTCACATGTATTATGTATGACTTCATATATTGTCATCTTCAACTAGATCACTAAGTAATGTGCTTTCATTATTAGTGACAAATACTTCGTGTTCAAAATTATGTAGCTGCAGAACCACAGAACAGTGGGGAAAGAATCACTAAAAACCATCTCGTCCAAGGCTCCTGCTAGAGCAGGATCACTTATTTTTTCAGGTTTCTGACAAAATATACCTTAATTAAAATAATTTATATAACTAAAGTTTTGAGGCAATAATCCAATTGCATTAGGGGAAGGGTTGTTCTGACTACTTCAGACTACCAATTTTAAGGTGTCTTAATATTGCTCAGGCCAGCTGACAGATGAGAAATATTTCTCATGTATTTACAAGACTAATCCTTAAAAAGTCACAAATAAAACTCACTATAATTAACAGAAAATGAACATATTTTAGATTATAATTTACAGCTTATACCTTATTAATGATTACTATATAAAAATTAAAAAGCTGACTGAATAAAGTTTCTTCCACTAAAACACATACAAAATCTCTGTTATATTCTACTCAACTTGCAAGATAGGATCTATCAGCTTTAAGCAGAATTCTCTGAACCAAAAGCATTTCCAATCATCTAGTGCAAGTGTGCACCTTCAAAAACCTTACCAACAGAGAAGTGCCACTTCAGACTATGCCAATTCATTTTACAAGAAACAAAAAACACTCAACAGACATTTCTTAGGCATTAAAAAAGTAACTTATCAGTGGAATTTTAAGTAGGACATTTATCTAATGTGAAGACTGTGATGAATAATTTTAAATATCAAGCAATCAATGAAATAACCTACAATTCTGAATGTCAAAAAATCCAAAGCAAATATTTACCTAGAATTTTGGTCTATAGGATATTAACTATCATTAGTTATTGCTGCATAACTTCAATGCAGAATCAGATATAATCATTAATCACACCAATTTAAATTTATTTTCTTAGACAAAATACATATTTTATCTTTCTAAGCATAAATGCCAAAATAAATTCTTGTCTACCCTACTTTACTTTCTCATTATCAAACAAAAACATTATAGCTTACTAAGTCTATTGTACTTCCCATTATTACCAGAATAATCAGAGAATTCTGGTAATTTAAATAAGATGCCTATCTCATGAGAAAATAGTCTTTTAGACTGAGTTATGGGTTAAAATAACCAGCAAATACATGAGAAAAAGGATTTCATCTTCATATAATAAAAGACATAATCAATTCTTCATGGGAGAACACAGGAAAGGAAATTGCCAGAGTGAAAGACACTTGTGGAAAAAAGTCAGCAGAATGGCAGCATTTGCTCAGTGATCAGAATGTGACCCAAAAACATAGGATGCTTCTTACCAGCTTTAAAAATGGTAAATTGTTGTCTTCTTCCATATCTGATGTTAAGCTTAATAGACACACTGATGGAAACACTTAACCTTCCAGTCTCCCATCATTTCTTTTCTGCCAGAATTTCCTTAGCCCACAGATCTCCTAATAAGGTTGCTCAAAGTATTACATAATTCATCTTAGTTTAGACCAGGGAAGTGGTAATACTCAATTTTCCCAATAAGTTCATTTTAACAGAAAGGGGTTAAAATTTAACAGAAAGGGGAGAGTAAGTCCCAAAGAATACTTGTGCACACAATACAGGTGGTAAGTGACACACCAAGTGTTCTGGAACAACAAAAGCAAATACGTGTACTGAAAATACCACATTCCCATGCTAAGCTAAGAACATTTAGAATGAGCAGCAAAAACCATCTACCTTTGAAAATGCTGTTTTCTTCTTGCTCTGCTCTCTGTTCAGTTCTAAAAAGAGAAACTTTTTCATAAAGCAGTAAAGCACTGTGAAAATTTAAAATGTTTCCCAGAAAAGCCAATTATTTTAATTTGTATTTTCATCTAACACAAAAAAAAAACTTTCAAGTTACTAAGTTACTTTCTCCAATAAAAAAGCTTTACTTTGGTGTGACAAAAACGTATCATCCAATTGAATTGTACTCTGTAATATTCTAATTAATTTTGAAAATCTGCCTGAACTGTAATGCTACCCGGGGGGGGGGGAGTATATCTTATTAAAAATCTTGATGAAAAATATTAAAACTTCAGAATTTCATCTTCATGTAGAATTGCTCACATAAAGTCAATGCATGTGTTTACACACCTATACACATATATGCTTGGAAAAACTTGGCAAGAATTCCTGTTTTTCCTAGGAAGGATGTCCAAGTCATACTACACCACTAGCAAATTCTGTTGTTTCACAGTAATGATGAGGCTGGAAAAGACCCTAAAGGTCATCCAGTCCAACCTGAAACCAACCAAGTAAACCTAAATATCTGACATCTAGATCATGCCACGCAGCATTTCATCCAGCCTAACCTTAAACACCTCCAGAGACAGTGACCCAACTACCTCCATGGGCAGTCCATTCCAAAATCGGATCACTCTTTCAATAAAAAATCTTTTCCTAATGTCAGGTCTAAACCTCCCCAGATGGAGCGTGGAGCTTAAGACTACAATCCCTTGTCCTGTCTCCAGTG
>VZRI01010349.1:0-38684 GCA_013397515.1 Upupa epops
AGGTCTCTGTAATTGCCACCAGAAAGGAGACTTTTCTCTGACCGGGAGCTGAACCCGCGCCATGTTGGTGAGAGTGCCAAATCCTAACCACTAGACCACCAGGGAGCTAATTTTGATGGGTTTTATTTTTTCATATTAAATGAACATAACAAAATACATTGTAAATTGTCCTACATTTCTGAAGGACCATCACGAATTTAATTATTATTATATAGTTAAATACAATAAAAATNATATATAACAATACAATAAAAATATAATATAATTATTTTTTACTATGGTAAAAATAAGCTTTCTAGAAAAAGAGTTTCCAAGCAAACATAGAAGCTTAATCATCTGGTTTGATTGCATGTTCTAAATCAATGATTTAAAAATGTTGAAATGCAGCATTTCTTGGTCTCACTGAAAGAATATGCTCTTAACTATGAGTCAACATTACTGTATTTAAATGATTTTGAAAGCATCTTCCTAAATTCTTTTTATCCATGGCATCAAACTATTGCTCATGAATGCACTGGAAATAGCAGCAATTTTTACATTAAAATAGCTGACAGTGTATAGTTGTCCTTTTCATGCTTCCAATTTTATGACATTCAAATTTAACCTTGTATGTCATGCTTTATTATTCTGCCTCTCAATGTGTATACAGAAGCATGTTTCTGCTGAAGCAGTAACATGAAACATATAATGTGAATATTGTATTTTAGAGGTCTTCTCTTTAGATTATCTGAATGAAAAATGAAAGATCTAGAAGATGATACACTGACCAGAGAGTTCAAATTTCAAGGTTAAGCTCCACACTACCATCAATCCACAGTAACAGCAGTTTTGCCATGAAACCTGTTTCACCTAACTTTAATAATCTGTTAAGTAAATGTGTGCAATTTAGATGACGTCCTTAGGCTTCTCATAGTTACCGAAGAGGAATAGGCATTTTTAAGGTATAATTTATCCACTGCACTAAATGTCTATATAAGAATAAAATAAATTATACTTTATAAGTGATTCTGCTCATTAACTGTGAAATGAGCCTTGGGTATATACTCTAGGTACATACATGTCTGCTATTTGCTAAGTTCAAACAAATTGTGTTGCATCCTAAATATCAGTAAGGTATTTTAATTTCTTAAAATATCTCAGAATAATATAACTGGTAATATTCCATCTTCACTGTCTATTGATTCACTAATAAATAATTTCAGTGCATATTTACATTTTTCTGTTCAACTTCTGATAGTACTGACAGTAAAATTAAGCTTATTTTTCCTCCTCTAGTATCAGGATAAAGTTTGGGAATAAAGGGGATTTGTTGTGAATGGAGTGTTATCCAGAACTGTGACAGTAAAAACTTAATGTAGATCATCATAGAATCATAGAATCATTAGGGATCAGAAGGGACCTCGAAAGACCTTCCAGTCTAATCCCCCTGCCACAGCAGGACCACCTAGACCAAGCTGCACAGGAACAGATCCAGGGGGGTCTTGAACATCTCCAGAGAAGGAGACTCCATAATCCCCTTGGGCAGACTGTTACAATGCTCCGTTACCCTCACTGTGAAGTTAAATGCTTGTGAGCTTCACTTGCCTGAAGATTGTCATGTCCCAACCTTAAGAAAAGTGAGTGATTCAGGTTTGTGGATTCACTTGGGGTTAAATTAAGAAGACTTATTGCATAGGTCAGCATGAAAGCCAAAGTTTACTGAAATGGTCAGAATCCGAAGTTAGAAGGCAAAGAAATTACTGAAGTTACTAGATGTCCACCTCAGAGAATAGCGGAGAGAGAAAGGGGGAAAGAGAGAAGAGAGTTAAGATCACCACTCTGGACTGCAGACTCTGGTCCTCCCTACCTCTGCCTCACTCCTCGGCTCTGCAGATACCTGGCTATCTTCTCAGCAGGGGGTGTGGTGGTGATCATAGGTGATCTTTGCTTCCCCAGCTTTGAAGAGTTTTGGTCTCCAGTCTTTGTGTCAGTCTCTCATCCTGGATGCAGGCTGGGGAGAGCTGATAGTGAAGCCACCAAGCCAATTTGAATCTCTCCCCTTTTATATTTGCTACCATCCAGTGTTTTTCTTCACCCCACCACTATGGAGAATCTTGCAGATGAAGCATTGTTAAGCTAATCCTTGAGAGAGGAAAACTGCATGTCATCAGGCTCTGCAGATTCCATTCCCATACAGAGCATCAGCACATGCAGGATTTGTGGGTTACAATTGTTTGAGCCATCTTGCTTGCTGTTAATCAATCTAACAAAGATAAACAAGGATTGTCATTTAACTTACCCAAGTATATCCTTGGTTTCGAGATGCTGGGCTAGAAGGAAATTGATAATCTATAGTTTCTGTGCTGTATTTTCTGTGTTACAATGATGCTTCAATCATCCTAATAAAGGCCAAATATTAGGTATCTAAATGTAGATAACTGATATGTAGATAATTGATATCACAATGTAGATATCACAATGTATCAATGTAGATAACTGATATCACAAACACTATGGCAATCTGGATATGAATTCTGATCCAAGGGCTGTAGTCAGATGCATAAACACAAGCATCTATTGCTATTAAAGATACCAAATACAGGCCAAATGACTATGTGGTGGGTTGACCTTGACCAATCACCAGACACCCAACTGCTGTGTTAAGTCTCCTCAACAGAATGGGGGCAAAAATCAGATGAAAAAAGATAAAGGATGAGGGTAAAGATATGAAAGTTTTATTAGTTACCATCAGCAGCAGTTCAGACTTGACATGGAGCAAAGTAACTTCATTGTTAGTTAAAATATATGCGGACAGTGGGAAACAAAGACAAAAAAATAATCTTCCTGGCCAGCCTCTCCCCATACCTTTTTTGCAGATTCATACTTACGTCTAAATCTTCTACCTTCTATCACCCCAACAGCACAGGATGATCCAGAATAGGAGCTGCAGTCAGTCCACAACAGCTCCTCTCTGACACTCACAGTATCACAGTAATGATGAGGCTGGAAAAGACCTTAAAGATCATGCAGTCCAACCTAAAACCAACCAAGTAACCCTAAACATCTGACATCTAGATCATACCACTCAGCAGTTCATCCAGCCTAACTTCATCCTGCAGAGATGGTGACCGAACCACCTCTGTGGGCACCTTCCTCCTCAGAGATTTCCCCTGCTTTATCATGGGCCTCCTCAGGCTGCATTGTGGCTATCTGCTCTGGTGTGATCCTATCAACAAGATCGGACATGCCCTATGGTGGGTCTATGGGAGCCAGCTGTGGAATTGGTTGCGTCTGGCTTGGACCAGTCATAGCTTCTCTTCATATGGGACTACCGCTCTGGAACTGTTATTATGACTACTTTCTTTCTCATTTTGTCATTGCAATTCTCATTAGTCCACTTGGTTTTACCTTCAATTGTCATACTGCCTTCCCCGGTTCTGGGTTCATGCCACAAGAGTTACTCAGATGAATATTCTGTTGTAAAATTTTCACAAACATGCTGCATTTTTTTTGGTCTGTTCAGATTGTCTGAAAATGTAGGGAGTGCAGGTGGGATTCCTTGTTGTCATGGGGTAAATTCTGACTTCCATGCTACAGCCCAATATCTTTTTTCATAACCCTAAAAAATTCCTGCTACGTGGATGGGATTTCTCTCTCGGGCTCTGGATGACTGCGAGACCGTCAATTGTGGCAAAACTCTGTTTCTGCCATGCAGACTCAGTAAAAGACAATTCTCTTTATCTCCTTCCTTCTCTATATCTCTGACAAGATCAGTATTTGGCAGCAGCGTTAGTAAGTGGAACAGGCAGGGCAAGAAACTGGACAGTGGAGGGCAAGAAACTGGACAGAGACCTTGGCCACAGTTTGTCTTTTAACCCCTTCTTTACTCTTTGTTAATAAAATTTCTTTTTATTATAAAACTGTCCTGGTTTTCTGTTGATTTTTGATGACCCTGAGAAATCCAAACTGGCATAAAGTATTCTAGGACACTTGTGAAACACATATGAGGAGGCACAGATTTGAAATATATAAATGAAAAAATGATCAGGAGGATAACAGTTAACTTCGAAAGTTCACATAGCAGATTCAAATTATTATTTACCTTAACTAACTGAAGACTTTGCATTCGATTGAAGAGTTTTAGCCTTCTGAGCTTCACTGTTTTCACAGTTTTAAGAATGATTTGTATTAGCTTAATTTTTAAGTTGAAATGCAGAGTGCTGTACAATCATTTTGTTCTGGACCTGAAGCTTAATGTAAGGTAATAAGCATCTACATATCTCCAATCTGAAAGTGTGACTTTTTACACAAGAACAGAAAAGCCTAGCAGACTATTTACAGCAGAAAGATATCAGTATTCTGCACACAGAATTTTTGCAGATAAACAGTATCAATATTGCACCAAACTATGGACAACTAAAGCATCCCCAGAAAGTGACTGTACAAAATGTATAAAAATAGTAATATGATTATGACCTTCTTAATATGTAAGCAGCATGATAAGAAAGTTTGCCATGAATGAGAAGGTAAGAGCAATGTATTGAAAATTCATTTAATGAGAAGGGAGAACAGCAAAAAGTTCCTAAATCAGGGCATGCAAATAATAAAGTACATGCAGAAGTCTGTAGAGAATTTGCATGGAGTCAAAGTGTTGTTGCTAGTTTGATTGTGCCTACTGCATAGTGGGTGATTGCTTCATGACAGAGAAGAATGATCCTTCTATCTCTCATCTCTCTAGGTACATAGCTGTCATCACTTCAATATATGAATGTAGTTTCCTTTCCCTTCATTTATGCAACCCATCATTTGTCTACTTTATGTACATCATTTAGAATCCATGCAGGAAATCTCTGTGATAACTTCTGGTTGCAATTAGTTTCTGTCAAGTTTATTTCAAAAAAAAGTTTCTTCTGCATTTTCTCATCACCAGTTCCCTTTAGGATACTAAGACAATCTTACAGAAAAATATTAGTGCGATGTTCACTAGGCTGGGGTTATTTATGACTCGGCAACAGAAGAAAATGAGTAAGTGGATAGGTTGAAAATAATGTTGTTATTTGACAGATGTTTGCTGTTTCATTTTACAAGTGAGTCACAGACAACTGAAACAATTTTTACAATACAGTTTTTCAAATTTCTGTTTTGAAATCCTAATGTACCAATGGAACACCGAAGTAAAAGGGTGAATTAACAGTAAATCTAACCATTTTCCATTACTGAAATAAGTTAGGTCAAAACAGTAGTCAAAATAAGTACAATGTAGTAGAAATTTCTATGCATAAAAGAATTTCCCGTTTTTAATATTATATATTGCTTTATTAATTTTTTTAGATCCTATGTCAAATTGATCTACTGCTTGGAAGTCCACCAATTTCAATACAAACTTACATCTTAAGTGAAAAATTACAACAGTAACAAAGACAATACTCCTTAGGCTTGTAATGTTTTCAAAACTCATCATCTCCCATTTTACTGGCATTTATCAGTAACAAAAGCATGATCTGATTTGATTAAGACCCCCTGGACATTTTTCTGATAGTATGACATTTCAGGTAATATATTTTCCGTGTTATTATTACAATTTGCCGCCTACTGTTATCAGAGAAAATTAGAATATTGAGCCACTAAGTTTTATTTCACCTTTAGGATTTGTTATGCTGTTTATCATCCCTAACAACAAAATAAAGTTCATCCAAGTGTGAACACATCATTTATCATTGACAACTAGAAGTAGCATGCTTCATATAAGTGAAAAAATGTTTGGTCATTGGTTCTCTTTTTAAGCATTTCCAAATTAGCAATTAATCCTCTTTCCAGCTTTGCTAAAACCGCAGTAAGCTACCATGGTTTTGTTGAGCTTTCCTTCAATTTTCTCTTTCTACAACTACTAAACATTAGCTTATGAATTCTTTTCAGGTCTTATTTGTTTAAACAGGAATTGTTCTCCCAAAGAAGTCAAAACATTTTAAGTATACATATAGAACAATGTGATTATACATATATTTGCATACAGTTTGTATATCTGCCAGTAAAACTTGAGAATATTAAAAACTAGAATTTGTGCCTGGAGTGAGGAAAAAATTGTACCTTTAAAATTTATTGTTATGAAAACGAAGGACTCCTTTTTGATTAAGCCACAATAATTTACAAAACCTAGGTGTGCTGGATCCAGGAGTTGAGCAACCAGCAACTTTCTTGTGTGCCACCTTTCAACTACTAAACTGTACAAATTTGCAGCTGACAAATATAAGGCTATTGACTTTCCCTCCCACGAGGCAACAGCTGCTTTGCTTGCTCTCCAGAAACCTTCCTCTCCAGATGATATCACCAATGAAATACATTTATATGAAATGAGTTTTCTAATATACACTCTCTTACACAAAACCTTCATTTGTCTGCTAGTAAAGACAGATTCTTCAGATATTGTGATCACTCTTCTTTTGAATCCTAAGCAATATTGCCGACACCATTCCCTAAGAATTTAAAAGTAAAAAAACCAACAACAAAGTAGTGGGATCATTACTAGATTGGCTGTTGTTTCTCAGGACAGTATGATTTATGTATTAAAACTTCCTTAATCAATGTAAGCAGAATTTTCATTAGAACTTAAATATTTAGTCATTTCTTAAATTAACAGACACTTTTTCTACACTGGCCACTAAGAAATTTTAAAACAAGAATAAAGATTATACTTTTGTATTATTAAACATACTGATAGAACTCCACCCTTTTTCCAAAACTTGCAAAGATTTGAATGCTTAAAGTAGTAGTAAGAGTGAGGCAAATTGATCAAATGAACAGGGATTATAAATCTCTAGATATTTTTGTAAAAGTCGTCTATTATTAATAGACTTAATTATAATGGACTACAAAACTGTGTTCAAACTTCCGATTAAATAACAAACATCAAAACAATGCTCACTCTGAAAAAAAGGGGGGAAAAGTTCAGCAATGCATAGCAAATATCTTTGTTCATTAACAAGGACAATGAAAATGATAATAGAACCATAGAACAGTTTAGGTTGGAAGGGACCTTAGAGATCATCTAGTCTCAAACTCACTGTCATGGGTGGGGGCACCTCTCACTACTACTACCTCTCTTCTACCACCTATCATCACCATCAGTCTTCTATTTCCAAATTCCTGAGCTGTCCATAATTCTGAAAACATGTCCTGTGATGTCCCATCTTGTTGGAGGAAGAGGATGATGCAAAGAGTGACACGTGGGTGAGAAATTATGGTATTACTTGTGGATGATTGGGTAGGAATTAGGACTTAGGAATTATTAGGCTATACATTGAAACTGGTTTGTAGATTGAGAGCTGTCTGAGGAACAGTAAATGAAGGAGAACGATGAACAACGACATGTAAAATATGGATAAGCAGCAGAAAAACAGTAACTTCATTAAAGTCTAGAACAGGCAATAAGCTGATAATTAACAGCTATCAACAACTTTATACTGGAAAACACTGCAAATTATAAGCACAGGGAAGTGAGTTAGTAAGTTGCAAGCATAACAACATGTGCTCCTCTGATGTTGCCTGGAAATAAGAAATTAAATGCCAGGTTCTAAGAAAATAGTCAAACTGTAAAACACAAGAGGTATTACTGATTGAAAGTGTTTGCATTAACTTCATATGGTAAAGAAAAAAATAATTAAAAATTTCCAGAACAAACTTATTATAACGTGTTGAATTACAGAAATTGAAGAAGTTACCATGTGGGAAAAGGATATTGTCCCATTCTCAATGTGCATGTTAAGACATCCAAACAAGATGCACTTGTGAGCAATGAGGGACTCTGCACAATGTAGATAGATATCTTTTTATGCTATCTTCTGAGATGAGATGGCTAATATCCCTTACCAAAATGAGTGTGAGAAATGTGGTGCTGTTTTCACAGCTCATTCCAGGAGACAAATCAATTTTATATTTTTACTCTGTGTAAAGTACAAAATGCAAATTAGGCTTCTAAAACTTGGACAGCCAGAGATTTATCTGAATTTCAAACAAAAATCTTTTCTTCTTATCCAAAACTTACTGACAGTTAGCGAATTGTGTCACACAGCTGACTGGAGACAAGCATCACATTATGTACATGAATTCGAGCAGGCTGTGAACTTCAACAGAACTTTCATAAACAGAAGAGCCTTACAGAAATCTCGTTAAGATATTGAAGTGTATATTAATCTGGCATGGGCTTCAGTACAACCTTCAGAATGGAGTTCAATCCCAAGTGTGAATATCTACTTTCTATTCCATCAAATTGCCTACAATATTAATCAATAATTACTTAATAATAACCTCTGCATCTCAACTGCATAGGTACCTTTACCCTGAGTGAAACTATTCTTTGATCAGTTTATCAGGTCTGAGAAGAGATTAACCAATTAATTAGGTTACTATAGTTACTATGGTAATAAAGTAGCTAATATGCCAAAATAAAAAAACCCAACCAAACAAGAGTTAAAAAACACTTGTAAAAGTTGCAGGCAAACCCAAAGACTAGCTCGATTTGAAGAAAAAAAACAAGACACACTGCATTCACACAACATAAAAAACACCAACACAAAGACATACAGAGATTAATGTTCTTACGTAACTGTGCTGATCTGCTATCTCCATCCACTCAAATGCTGGTGGATGAAATAACCTCCAGTAGCTCTTATCCTTGTGGGAACTTGGTGTTCATAGCTCAGTCCATCTTTCCTGTCCTTAGACACAGCAGTTCCTTTAAGGATAAGTTTGCTGTTTCTGGTGCCTCCAATTGAATCTTCCATTTCCACTGTTTTGATTCCTATGGACCATAAATGAGAGAAAACTCTCCATTTCAGCAATGAATTACAGGTGAAATACTTACTCTGCTGATCTTTGAGGTCCAAAACTCCCATTCTCTCGATTCACCCCATTCCAACAACAGCAGACAGGCTCCTCCCCACTGATTATTTCTGTAGAACTCCAGACATTTTCCAGTATTTCCAATGAGGAAAAATTTTGCCATCTTGACTCAGTTTTTTACAAAAAGCTGTTTGAACTCTGATGCAAGTTAACTGAAAGGCTGTGTTCCTCTACATAACCTCTCCAAATATAACGCTATAAAAATTTTCCTTCAGTGATATAATGAAATAAATACATACATATTATTATCATTAGATACAGACTTTCTTTGCCTTTAATCCAGTCAAATATCTCTAACTTGCCCTCAAGGTCAAAATGTAGGATGCTCAAATTGAAGCAAAACCACAAAATTTCTTCCTGCTGAATCTTATTTCCTGAAGCTCTGGGAGCAACAGGAGCTAAATCACAGGTTCTGTGTTCATTTATAAGTCCAGTTTCATGTCAAGTGCTATCCCCTTAATGTCTAACTTCAGGAAGATAACTAGAATTAAGCAGTTATTTAAGAGATTAGATTATATCACGTTGTATTAAAAATATTTTTTTTAAGTAAGAAGCTATAAACCTAGTTAAGAGATATAGCAAAGGCTAGTGCTAAGATAAGCAAAATTAGGGCTATTTTGTACATATAATTAAAGAACAAAATGTAGTGTTTCAACTGAAGTTGTTAATACATTTTCTATAAAACTTTAGTGTTGATATTATACTAATGAAATGATCACATGCTTTATATTCTTGTGATTCTACTAAAGACTTTCTTCCCAATAGCAACACCAGAATATGTAGTGAGGGTCTGTTTTTCACACTGACATGAGACAATGATAAATCCTAAGCCTGTAAATGTATAACTTCTGAATTTGTTCAGTAGAACCTTATGTTAGCTTGGAGAAGAGGAGGCTGAGGTGTGACCTCATTAATGTCTACAAATGTGTGAGGGGTGGGTGTCAGAAGGATGGAGCCAGGCTCTTCTCAAGACCATCTGGTGATAGGACAAGGGGCAATGGGTGCAAGCTGGAACAAAGAAGGTTCCATATATGTATCAGAAGGAACTTCTTCACAGTGAGGGTAACGGAGCACTGGAACAGGCTGCCCAGGGGGATTGTGGAATCTCCTTCTCTGGAGATGTTCAAGACCTGTCTGGATATGTTCCTGTGCAACTTGATCTAGGTGATCCTGCTGTGGCAGGGGGATTGGTCTAGATGATCTTTTGAGGGCTCTTCCAATCCCTAATGGTTCTATGGTTCTATACAGGCTCCAGAACATAGCAATAATGTGGAGAGAAATTCATGTCATGTATACACAAGTAGAAACCGAATATTCAAACATGATCTGTGACCATATTTTCATTTTATTCCTTCAAGTATTATGGGAATGGAGACAACTAAAATTGTGGAGTGTGTTTCTATCATTTCTGAAGCTTTAGAGAATAATATGTTCCCTAATAAAATATTTTCAGCTCTATTTAGTCACAACTAGGTTTTAAATTATATGTGTGTCTTTTACTAGGATGTGAGTGAAAATTTCCAAATGGTGCTTAAATCTTTTTCTTCAATCATTATAAGAAACTATTTCACCAAATAAACCCTTTCAAACAAACCAGTTTTCAGCAATACCATAGTGTTTCTTGATACTAAGGAAGGTCAGAACATACACTTTGCAAAAGCAGTGCCAGCAGTGAAGAATAAGGCCAGCAGTGAAGTATGGGGTTTTGTTTTTTCTACTGCAGTGAAGTATAATACTTGCCAATGGATCTGCTTTATAAATATAAGCTTGGGAAATGTGTCATAATTTACTACTTAGATCTGAGAAAAACAGCAGAATTGCAAGCATATAACATTGCATCATGTTTTCACTTTTACGGTGACATCATTCCATCTAGAGTTAATTCCAGTGTAATTGAAATGTGTATGTCATCACTTAAGTCTGGGTGATGCCACTAGAAGAATGACAGATCCTTTCTGTGAACCACTCTCCCATTGCAGAAATTGAAAGAAAGGGACTAATGAAGAGGGGCATATGGATTGGGAAAGAAAATGAAAACAGTTTAAATGACAGTAATTATAAAACTGAATTATATATTTCATTTTATGTATGTATATAGTTACTTGTGGTATACAAGATGTATACCAAACCTTGACCCCATAGTGGCAATTGCATTACTTTCACCACTGATGCTCTGGGCAGATGCTGGGGAAGTCTCAGAAAGATCTCGGTGGTATCTGGGAGGCCAGATGCAGGATCTCAGTTCTGGAACTGGATGTGGGAATGCATAGATTTGGATAAAAGGCAGAGCCCTCCTTGGACATTAGCCATTAAAGAAGAGGACTTGACCCTGTGATATCTAAGATTTATACCATATATGATGTCTATGAAGTGGAACACTTTGGTGGTCAGCTTAGCATCCTATTCACTCCTCCCTGCAGGTGCAGCCTTTAATTTACTGCACCGTCAACAGGTACACAAGATTTGGTCTTCACAGGGAAAGTATAAGCAAAAGCTTTTTTGCACACTGACCTTTGGTAGTAACTATAAGCATCAACTTGCAGAAGCAGATACAGACTGGCAAAAAACATCATATACCTTCAAAAAGTGTCATTACGTAAAAGACTGAGATGAAAAGTTAAGTCACCGAACAGGATTAGTTCTGTTGTAACTCAAACCAGGACAATTTACTAAAAACTCACTATAGGACAAAACAAAAGATTAAACATATTTCTATGTTATTTTGATCACTGAACAGATCCAGTCAAATTCTATTCAGAGAATTATCAATCAGGGTAAAAATCAATTGATTTTGAACTAGTATGGAAAACCAAACAACATAATCTATTCTGAATGGACAGAATTAGTGAATTAGTGTTTTCCCTTCACATTTTTTCCTTTTTTTTTTCCCCCCTCTTTACACAAAGACAGATTACTATTATCACACACAAGTCAGATCATCAGTAGAAGGATAAAACATCTAGAGTAAATGTTTGTTGTTTTCTCTGATTATTTAAAATATTCCAGGTCTTCTGTGGCATAAATAATATTTTTATAAAGTTAGCAGAGCAGGCTTTAACATTCAAAATCTCTTTGGAAGAATAAATTATGTCAGTTATTGTTGTGTTAAGCCACTGTGGAAGACTTTTGTTATACACAAATCTTGGTAAATAAATGTAATTTGTGAAGCTTTGTGTTAAAAATTGCTAGTGTAAGTGTTCTTTATTGACACAGTTATAACAAAACAAATAGATTTAGAATAATGTATTTGCTTTTATTCCTGGTTAGCCTAATCTGTCTGTGCATTTTCCAATACTAAGAGACACATACTGGAGGAAAAAGAAAATTAATTATAATACGCATATGGCTTATGGCAAATTAAAAATTCACATTGCAGTATGTTAGAACCACTTTTAATGTAACCACACTGCAGTGACTATAGATATGTTCTGTTGATCATGTGTAGCTGTAGAAAAGTGTGTAATGTACTTCATTAGGAATTTGTTGGTTTCAGTTTTTCAGTTATATTTGTATTATACTTTTCACATTTTAGATTTCCACTACAAAATGTTTACAGCCTAAAATTTCTTACAATCTGTTTCTCAAGCCATGCTGGAATTTACAAAGGTTCTTGCTGGAAAAAGTAATAACGTGTCTTAACATGATTTGTTTATTTACTTCAGATCAACAGATGCAGAATGTTTAATGGAGAAAAAAAATTAGTTTGAATTAGTTTTGAATAACATTGTTTTAAATTGTATTACCAAGGGTCCACAAATCTATGAGAGTTAAAATCTTATTTACATTTGATTTCATTTCTGAAAGGTTATGTTTATCTGCAGATTTAGAATTAATCACAGAAAAGAATAAAACAATACATAACCTTTCATATCTAAAACAGATTAAACAACATTTGCAATTATTAAGGATTACTTCTTGTTAAATGGCATCAAGGATGACTTTTATAGCCACATTAATATTGATGGAAAATGTCAAAGTATCTAAATGTCAAGCCATTTTCTTTAGGTTCCAACCTTTCTTCCATTTTCATGCAAAACGAACTGGTCAAGCAAATGCACTTAAACAGCAGATAGCTTGCTGAGACGTCAGTATGATCCTATTCTAATTTACTATTCATCTGGGTTGAATATTGCTGGTGTATATAGGTGCTAAAAATGTTATAAATCTGTGACTGACATCACTGAGAAACTATAGATACTGTAGTCATGTATAGATTGTATACATACTTCAATCTGGACTATTTGTACACTAAAAAAATAAATTCAGTATAATATTAGAATGCAAATTATTTGTATAAGAACAAAATTTAAATTCAGTATAATATTAAGCTTAAAATTCAACATAAAATGAAAGGAACAACTCATACTGGTCTTATTTCCTCCGTTATAACATTATGCTGAGGGAATGTGAAACCATTTCTTCTCCTGAACCATAAATAATTCTTGTTTAAAAAATTCTGAGACCTATCTGCCCACATTTTATAGTTAGGCATAGGCAACTTATTATTCATTTGATGGGAAAAGTTGTTTGAATGTTCAAAGAACTACTTCATACAATATATCATCTGAATTAATTCCTTCATCCATCACCCCCGGCACAGAACCTAGTCCCTTAATTTTTTAAAAGATCGTTAAAATTAACATTTATGCAGACATATTAATACAGAGTATGATAATCATGCCAAAAGTCAACTTCCACCAGCCTGTCCATTCTTTTCAAGTCAACATAATTCGGGCAGAAATACTTCAACAGAATCTGTTGATTCACACAACATATTTTCCTATGGTTTTAGTGCCATAAGAAAGCCAAGAATATTATTTGTCCAAATCTCAGATGCAAGAGGAAGATTCTAATTAAGAAGAGTATGAAACTATTCACTGGGGGTTAAGGGACTGAGCAAGTTAAGGGTTAAGGGACTGCAAAGGAGCAAGTAATAGTATTAAAAATTGTGACTCAGGTTAAAACTGCCAACTATTCCAATAACAAGAGCAGTACTCAAAACTCATCAATTTATATCTGATCTAATAATAAATTAATTTTAATGATTGCACATAATCACAGAATAGCAGGGTTTGGAAGTGACACCTGGAAGTCATTTTGTCCAAACCTCTCCTCTGAAACAGGTCAACTTAGAGCAAGTTGCTCAGAACCATGTCCAGATGGATTTGAATATCTCCAAGGGCAATGACTCCACAACTTTCCTGAGCAATCTGTGGCAGAACTCAATCATCCTCACAGGAAAAAACATGTTTCTCGATATTACAAGGGAGACGACTATGCTTTATTTGCACCTATTGACTGTTGACTGCAACTGAAAAGAGTGCGGCTCCATCCTCTTTGCACACTGTTAAGATTCAAGAGCTTTCTTTTCTTCAAGGATCAATCCCAGCTCTCTCAGCCTTTCTTCATAGGAGACATGTTCCAGTCCTTTCACCATATTTACAACCACCATATTATTCTCTCCAATATGTCCATGTGTCTCTTGTGTTGGAGAGGCCATACCTGGACACAGCATTCCAGATGTGGCCTCACTTGTGCTGAGTAGAAAAAAGGATTGTTTCTGTCGTTCTGCTGAACACACTTCTCCTAAGGTTGCAATGTGCCCTTGCACATTGCTGACACTTTAAACTTGCTGACTTGAACCATAGGTCCTTTTCTACAAAGTTGACTTAATGGCTTCTCTTGTTTGAACTGAAAGATACTAATTTTGAGCTTTTTTCATCTGCACTCTACCAATAGGTGTGGCCATTGATTAACTTCCAAATTTAATAAGTATTCAAAAATGTAAGAGGAAAAAAATAGAAAGTTGGCAAAGTAGTTATTGAAATTTTAACCAACTTAAATTGAGCTGTTCATGTTGATCTCATCCATCCGTTCTATTACAGTGCGCATTTCTGCAGCATGCTTGCTACAGTTTGGTCTTACAGAAGCACATGATAGGTCCAGTGATTAATGAAATAAAAGTAACAAGAACTGAATGTAAAAGATTTCCATGTTTTCCTTTCCTTTTTTTTCTTTTTTCTTTCTTTTCTTTTCTTTTCTTTTCTTTTCTTTTCTTTTCTTTTCTTTTCTTTTCTTTTCTTTTCTTTTCTTTTCTTTTCTTTTCTTTTCTTTTCTTTCCCTTTCCCTTTCCCTTTCCCTTTCCCTTTCCCTTTCCCTTTCCCTTTCCCTTTTCTTTCCTTTCCTTTTTCTCTTTGGTTTTTCTAGGACACATTCAGTTTCCTAAGCTTAGGTGGCTGGCTAGTAACAGACAGACACTGAAGCTCTTAAAGTATTTGCAGGGCTAGCCTTTGAACCCTTCTGGATCAGCAATTGAAAGGCAATCAGGACATCCAATAGTGCCTTAAATATCCCTGAAATTTTGTTCAGACAACTGAACACACCCATCTTTTTCCTGAACTTTTCAGTTATTCAGACGGAGTACTCTGTAAAGTAATTACATATAACTCTACATGTGCAATGTCAGGTTAAAAAGGGAAGTGCCTTGTGGTTTTCTAAAGAACCTTTGAGGGCATTTGCAAATAAGACATCTGGTAGCAGGGAACATGAAAAATATTAAACTACACACAGTTTTATTTGTTTCTGCAAGAGATGTTTTAACTTGCACATTAAAGAAATTAGATTATTATTTATCAAAAATCAGGGGACTTTAACTAAACCAAATCTCCTCTTCAGATTATAAGTCTCTAATCCATTTCAAATTTAAAATAATCTTGTATTTTGGGTAAACTGAAACCACAAACAAATAGGTACATTTAAAGGACTCATAAACATCTTATTACCATGATTATGCTTACACAAATAATTTGATTAATAAAGGCTTTCTAGGTAACAATAGAAGCTTGTTTCATGCAGAATTTATCATAGAATATTAAAATGGTTTAGGGTGTAAGGGATCTCTAGTTCTAACCCTATTGCCATAGGCAGGGACACTTCTCCCTGTCCAGGGTTCCATCCAACCTGTTCATGGATTCATAGAATGGTTCAGAATCTCCCCTCTTTTAGCTTGAAGACATTGTCCATTGTCCAATCATTAGAGTCCTTTTGTAAAATGTCCCTGTGCACCTTTCCCCTTAAGGTACTGGAATGTTACTATAAGAGTTCCTCAAAGCCTTTTCTCCTTCAAGATGAACATTATTGACTACCTGGCTTTGTAGGAGAGATGCTACAGCCCTCTGTCCCTCCTTTGTACTAGCTCCATTTTATGCTCATGGGTCCAGAACTAGGTGGAGTACTTCAAGTGAGTCTTCACAAGAGCAGGGCACAGGAGGAGAATCACCTCCCCTGACCTGCTGATGACAACTTCTTTTGAAACAGCCCAGGATATGGTTGGCCTTCTGGGCTGTACTCACACACTAATGGCTTATGTCGAGTCATCTACCAATACCCCCAAGTCCTTCTCTTCAGGACTGTTCTCAATCCATCCACCACCCAGCATATTTTATACAAAATATGCTGATTTTTTAAAATTTGTTTATCTGATTGTTTACAATTTTATTTTGACTTAGCTCTTGGAATGGTTTTAGTCAATTAGAATTTGGTTGGTTTGGTGTTGTTTTTCGTAGTCTACCTGCATTTGCAAATGCAAAGTTTATAATTTCAGTGTTTTGATTACTGCCTGTGAGGGAAAGATAGACTGAATAGATTTCACAGACAGAATCCAAGCACTAACTTGCCTGAGAACCAAATAAGAAAGTCAGTCTGAAATGCCTGTGAACTTGAAAATAATCAACTGTAAGTATATCATTTACCCAACTGAGGCTGGAGTACTACTTACATGTCTAAATATAAGGGAACTGAAAGAGAAGAGTGTGGCATTCTAATCCTTGCAATTTCTGTTACTCTTCTCTTGGACCAAGACAGAAAGCAAGAAATATGAATCAAAATACTATGAAAAATGAAGATGACATGAGATTTTTGTAGAGATAAAACACTAAGAAACAGATG
Source organism: Upupa epops (assembly GCA_013397515.1). Taxonomy (NCBI): domain Eukaryota; kingdom Metazoa; phylum Chordata; class Aves; order Bucerotiformes; family Upupidae; genus Upupa; species Upupa epops. Next base: position 16,825 of record VZRI01010349.1, read on the forward strand.
GTATTTAGATTTTGGCAAGGAAGTTAAGATATGGACTGTGCCAGAAAACAGGGTGATCTGAGTGGAAGTGAATGTGTTAAAGAGGAATGGCAAATTTTCTGAATGTGAAGTCTGGAAGCAACCTATCTGCTGCTGCTACTATACATAGTATGGTTATTTTATTCTTGTGCTTCACTGATTCAGTTCAAAAGTCAGTGAAACAGAAGGTACTTCAAGATTTGTTTAACTATGAGAGAACTGACCTAGATGAGTGTGTGTGACAGCCAGCTCACACATGACATTTGACAAGTACAGTAATAAATATATGCCATCCATATAGCATTGAGGAGCTACTCAAAGCCAAATGTGGAGTAGTCTTTATGACTCAAAAATGCTTTGCAGGGATCCAGGACAATGAAATAACTAGGAGTTCACACTCTGCATGGTAATTTAAATTGTGCAATAAAGCCAGTCTAAAAGGACTGGAAAAAATAAAAACTCTAAAGTACAGAAGAGACACTTGAATAAATATTTTTGTCTATTCCATGTTCCCTGACCTTAAAAAACTCTGAAAAATCCCTGGCTCAAAGTTTTTTCTAACACTGTCTGATAACCTACTATCACTACTCACCAACTTATTAACACTACCTGAATAAAAGTTAGGGGAAAATTTACAAAGATGATGGTCAGATAACTTCAAATCTAGAATAAAAGGGTCTCTGCAACAGTAGACGATACAAACAGCAACATTTTTCTTGTTAATTCAATGCTCATTTAAAAATAATACTTAAATAGTCCTCTACAGTTTAATAGAAGCATCATCTACTACTTTTGCAGACTTTTGACATTTTTCTATCCAATGTTTTCTGATTACTTACAGCAAAGAAGCGAATTTGTCCTAGTTTTAGTTTATGACGCTATGAACCATTCTAAAATATGGTTTTGAAATCTTCTTATTCAATGATGATACATTTCTGAAAGAAAGAAAAAACAAAATAAAAGAAAAGCAAGCAACCTTCAGAGCCCACTCTGTTCTCCAGTATTGATCAAATGTCTTCATATCAGACAGGTTTTTATAGGAGATTTGTTTAAATAAGGACACTTTTTCTTCATTACTCTTAAATATATAAATGACTAATCTAGATGTGAAATCAATAAATATTTCATTTTCACTCCTAATTACCTCTGGTCCTGGTTATAACAAATTCTTTTTAAAATAGAAAACCTGTCAAATTTTTTATAGGGAATCTCTCAAAGTGCTGCCAAGGAAGGGATAAAAAAATACTCTGCGAAAAATGCCATCATGCAGTGAGTGCTGTGTGGTAGTCCATGATCCTGGGTGACTGGAACTATTTATTAAAATACCCAAAGTGAGTGCAAACTTATGCTAATCAGTAGCCAAATTGAATACAGGAACGTTCCAAATTACAACTTTTATGTTTGTGTGGTACAATGAGGCAAAATTGTAATTTAAAGACAGATTTATACTTCCCTTACATCTCCAATAATATTAAATAATAGCATACTTCAAAAGTACTGAAATTTCTTTTTTGCTTGTTTTTTAAAGAAAATAGACTTTTGAGTTCAAGAATTATGTTGTGGTTTATGTATTTGTATTGAGGTTATGAATCTGTTATAATATTTTAAAACATCTAGATTCCTGATAGATATTATAATAAAAACCTGTACTAATAAAGCTAACAGAATGCATGTAGGAACAATTGTTTTTTGTTGCTTTCATACTTCAACATTCCAGATGCCATAAAGGAGAGTCACAGTTTGTGGCTATTCCAAGTAGTTTACTGATCGCTTTTGCTTCTCCCCTACTTTGAAAGAAAAGATGAGTGGTGTGATTTGATAACAAAGATATTGCTCAAAACAGGTACAAATAGCTGGATGGGCATATTCTAAGGTTGTACCATGAATATTATTTACTTTATAGTTTTAGCAAATTTAGTATAAGGGCTGCTATGTCATGAAATCCTGCATGGTTATGAGAAAATGTTTCCATTTGTCCATGGGATTTTTTTTCTCTCATGCCCACCTGACACTTACAGTGCAGAGATATAGTGCATCAATGTTATGTACTTCAACAAGGATAAGTGGTGGGTCCTGCACTTGGGCCACAACAACCCCATGCAATGCTATGGACTTGGGGGAAGTGTGGTCAGAAAGTTGTCCAGCAGAAAGGGACCTGGGGGTGCTGGTCAGCAAGCAGCTGAATATGAACCAGCAGTGTGCCCAGGTAACCAAGAAAGCCAATGGCATCCTGGCTTGTATCAGAAATAGTGTGGTTAGTAGGAGTAGGGAAATTATTCATAGGATTCATAGGATGTTAGGGGTTGGAAGGGACCCAAGAGATCATCGAGTCCAACCCCCCTGCCGGAGCAGGACAAAAGTATCTAACACAGATCACAGAGGAACGCATCCAGGCGGGCCTTGAAAGTCCCCAGAGAAGGAGACTCCACGACCTCCCTGGGGAGTCTGTTCCAGTGCTCTGTGACCCTCACAGCAAAGAAGTTCCCCCTTGTGTTGAGGCGGAACCTCCTCTGCTGCAACTTACACCCATTGCTCCTTGTCCTATCACAGGGAGCAAGTGAAAAGAGCCTGTCCCCTCCCTCCTGGCCAGCCTTCAGGTACTTATAAACATTTATCAAATCTCCCCTAAGTCTTCTCTTCTCCAGACTAAAAAGCCCCAAGTCCCTCAGCCTCTCTTCATAAGCCATGCCCTCCTGTCCCCTAATCATCCTCGTAGCCCTCCGCTGGACCCTCTCCAATAGATCCTTGTCCCTCCTAAACTGGGGGGCCCAAAACTGAACACAGTACTCAAGATGAGGCCTCACCAGGGCAGAGTAGAGGGGGAGAAGAACTTCCCTCGATCTGCTGGACACACTCCTCCTAATACACCCCAGGATCCCATTGGCCTTCTTGGCCACCAGGGCACACTGCTGTGCCATGGTCAACCTGTTGTCCACCAGGACCCCCAGGTCCCTCTCCACAGGACTGCTCTCCAGTAGATCACCTCCCAGCCTGTACTGGTGGAGTTTGTTATTCCTCCCCATATGCAGGACTCTGCACTTGTCCCTGTTGAACCTCATCTGGTTTCTCTGTGCCCAGCTCTCCAGTCTGTCCAGGTCTCTCTGGATGGCAGCACAGCCCTCAGACGCATCAGCCAAACCTCCTAGCTTGGTGTCGTCAGCAAACTTGCTGAGTAGACACTCTGTGCCCTCATCAATGTCATTGATGAAGATGTTGAACAAGACCGGTCCCAGCACCGATCCCTGAGGGACACCACTAGTCACAGCTCTCCAGCTGGAGCTGGCACCATTGATCACCACCCTCTGAACTCTATCCTGCAACCAGTTCCTAACCCACCTCACTGTCTGCTCTTCCATCCCACACCCCCTCAGCTTGCTCACTAAAATTTCATGGGAGACAGTGTCAAAGGCCTTGCTAAGGTCAAGGTAGACCACATCCACTGGTTTCCCTGAATCTAACCATTCAGTTATTGTATTATAGAATGCTATCAGGTTTGTCCCCCTGTGCTTACATTGGTGAGGCCACACCTCGAGTACTGTGTTCAGTTTTGGGCACATCAATACAAGAAAGACAAAGAGCAAGGAAGATGGTGTATAGCCCAGACAACAAGTCTTATGAGAAACAGCTAAGGGAGCTGGGACTGTTTAGCCTAAGGAAAAGGAAGCTGAGGTGGAGATCTTATCACCCCCTACAACTACCTGAAGGGACATTATAGAAAGGTCAGTGCAGGTGATTTCTCAGAACTAATAAGGGATGGAGCAAGAGGGAACAGCCTCAAACTTCAACAGGGGATGCTCAGGCTTGACTATGGGACATTTTTTTCACTGAAAGAGTAGTCAGGCATTGAAACAGGCTGCCCAGGTTGATGATTGAGTCACCATCTCTGAATGTTAGTGGCAGCTTGGTATGCTGGTAAACTTTACCGGTAAAGTAAGGTTAATGGTGGGAGTCGATGATCTCAAGGGTCTTTTCCAACACAAATGGCTGGCTCTATGATAACGCACTGTTGGCTAAAGTTTTGCAAAAGGGAACAGTAGAAGATTAAACCATGTTTTAATCTTGTATATGTTACTTTTATATGTTTTAAATGAGCATAGTAAACTCTGTTGGGTTTTTTATTTGAAATAGCAGTTTGGGTTAGAAGATCACTTAAATTAATCACTATTTAATTTATTTCACAATTAGTATGATCACCTTTTTCTGCATGAAAACTGTGAATCAGAAGAGACATTCATAAAGTCAGCACCTTGGGTCAATCATGGAGCTCAGTAGAAGTCACCATTTCTATAAATATGGATCAGTTTCTTGATTTCATAGAATAAAATGAAACAGAGAGAAAAAAGATACAATAATACTCTCATACTGTGAAATTTGAGGTTTCTTGACCTGAGGCATTGGAGAGCTGCTATGGCAACTTGTGACATTTTTTGGCTTTGTGAAGAACTGGAATGTTGGGTTTGGTGCTTTTGGTTTTGGTTTCTGACTCCTGTCACTGTGCTGGGCATGGCAGCCATCAAGTCCTGGAAAGTGGTGAATGAATAGAGAATGGAATCTCAAGGATCAGCAGAAGGAAGATTTCATCTGAATTCCATGTTTTGCTAAAAAAGGAGAAGTCTTTCCTCATTTGTAGCTGTAGGAATTGGCATGGTGGAAATGAAGGACTAGCTTGGAGGCACATAGAACAGAGAACTGGACTTTACAGACTCTGCTGATGCCAAAGAATTCATGGACTGATTATACTTCATATTTTCAAATGGAGCAAAAACAATTGGGTCTCTTCCCTTGGAGGGGTTGGAAAGAGCAGTTTGGTCCACTTACATAAGAACATGTGATACATTGGTATCTTTGTGTAGGGTTTCTATGTAGGTTGAATTAAATGTGTCTGGTTTTTTCTCTAAATTGCAGAAGAAACTCTTGGAAAACCGAATCAAGCCATTAACCTATGTGGTAGTAAGAATTTGGTGGGTTTCTTGCCTGAGGGACTGGGGAGTGAGTCAATTGTCATCACCTCATTGTTCAGTTTGAAATTCCAAGTTTATGAAAGTTGAGTAGTCTTTTTCCTATGCCTATAAATAGCAAATGAACCTTCCTTGTTTTGCTTTATGTTGGCTTCCAAGCACTTTGCATTAGGAAGTCTGTCCCAGGGCTGGCACTTGGTTGCATCTACACATCCTTTAAATACCTCCAGGAATGGTAAACCAACCATGTCCCTGGACAGTCTGTTCTAATGCTTGATAAACTTTTCAATGAAGTTTTTCTGTTGTCTAATTTAAACCCCTCCTAGCACAACTTGAGACAATTTTCTCTCATCCTATGGATTGCTACTCTGGAAAAGACACTGATCTCCACCTCATTGCAAACTTCTTCCATGCAGTTGCAGAGAGGAGTAAGGTCTCTCAGCCTCTTTTTTTTCCAGACTAAACCATCCCAGTCCCCTCAGCCATTCTTCATAAGACTTGAGCACTAAAGTCTTCACCAAATTTGGTGTTATTCTTAATACTTCCTTCCTGAAGAATGTCCAACCGTCCTGAAGTCATTTTTCCTTCAGGACTGTCTTTCAAGCGACTCAGTCAGCCAATCTCCTAAACAGGCCAAGTTTGCCCTCTGGAAGTCCAAGATAGCAGTTCTGCTGATTCCCCTCCTTACTTCCCCAAGAACTTAAAATGTGACCATTGAGCATAAATTCTGAAGTAATTTCAATTAAACTAGTCAACACAACTAGTGAATTAAATGGGTTGAAATATCCCCTACGAGCTTCTCTCTTAGCTTTAGGAACTAACCAAAGGCTTTTGTGAATCTTATTACCTCAGTGAGTAGAAATTGATGAAAACAACCATCAATTGATCACAAATTTGCGTCATGTAGCCCAAAACAAAATTTCACTGGCTCTTAGCAGTATCCAGGCTCAATCTTTGGATACAAGGAAACAACATTGAAATGACCTTTGAAAAGAAATTTGCTAAAGTGTTTCCAAGTGAATGAATAATGGTTTAGGTTCTTTAAATGAAATTAACAATACAGTTCCTTTTTTCTTCAATCCTGACATGTTGCTATCAATGTTACCTGTATGCAACCCTAATACAGATGAGTACCTCAGAATGTATTTATTTATTTATGGGTTATCTATCCACTGTGCAGTTGACCAATGGGAAAATAAGCTAATCAGAGTTTAAATTTACCTATAAATGGTAACTGCACTTCTTCAGTTGCCTGGTTAGTTTGGTCTGTGCACATGAAAATAGACATCAGATTAATGACTACATTGTTTAAACAACACAAAGAAATTATAGAATTTTGAACCTACCTGACTGATAATTCCATAAGCTAGCATACACAGAAATGAAAACATGCTCATATTATGCAAACTTTGAGAAGCAATTTAGCTTGTGAATAATAATAAATGTATCTAATATCCTATTAGGCAAGGGTATTCAAGGAAAAAAAACCAGAATCATTGAACAAACAGTGATTATATGGCACAGGGAAGAAAATTAAATACAGGGAAGGGAATGTATTTTGACAGTCTAAATACCCTTTACTCTTTCTTCAAAAAACTGTTCTGTTCTTATTTATGGCTTTCCTTAGGGAAAATGTGTCCTTGTTGCATATTCCTTTTTAAATGTCCTGTAAAACCATTATGACACCAGCAGTAGAACAACTTGACTAGTTTATGCCCACACAGATAGAACCCCAGTGCTGTAAATCTAAGAACTGTCAAAGTGTCCACACACACTATACTGGAATTGCCTGTGATCACCTATTATTTGTCTTTAAATATTTTATGCTTCTGACATAAATCCAATATTGCTTGCTAGGCTGGATGATGTTTTCAGATTCCAAGGTCATTTTCTGTGACTAGCAGTTCATGAACCCTGTACACAAATATTCTCTAGCTCTGTTTCTGGTTATATGCTATTGTATTTTAGAAAAGGCCCCTTTCTCAAACACGTTTCAGAAGATTATGACATGACTATGGAAAATGTCAATAAATGAATGAAATAAAAGCAGCCAAATAATCCTGAATCCTTGTTTTCATCAGTAAAGCTGTTAACTTTTTCATTTGTCATGTAATCGTGTAAAAAAAACTAAAGGTCAAAAAGTGACTGTTTAGCTTTTCACATAAGACACAAAGATCAACTGCGTCATGTGCCAGCTTTCATTTTTGTCATGTTATGTTTTAATTAGACCTTAACACACAATCAGCTCCTATTCAAACTATTAAATAAATAGTTTGATCTTAGAAGACTCCAGTGACTTTTGCCAACAGTTTTAGCGCAGTGACTGAGCCTGAATATGAAACTTGGCATACTTTTCCATCTTCAGTACACACCTGATAACAGAATCACATCAGGTTGATGTTGGAAGGCACCTCTACAAAGGGTTATCTGGTCCAAAATCTGCCCAAACAGGGACACATGATGTATGGTATCCAGGACCATGTCAAAATGGCACTCTTCCTACTTTGCCCTGTCATGCAGTTCATAAATGAAGATATGTAGCAGGATTGGTCCCAGTAGTGACCCTTGGCATATACCAGTTGTTGCTGTCCTTCAACTACACTTTTTCCTCCTGCCTACCACCCTCTAGGCCCAGCCATCCAACTAGCTATCAATGCACTTCCCTGTCTGATAATCCAGTTACTGCTTCTTCACATACTTCTTGAGGATCATATGGAAGTTCATGCCAGAAGCCTTTCTGAATTTAAGGTGAACAGTATCCACTTCTCTTCCCTCATCTACCAAGCCAGTCATCTCATGGTAGAAGGTTATCAGATTGGAAGTGTATTGTGTATATAAGGCAAAGCTTTGGTAGCCAGGGGTAGCTGGTGTCAATCAATACTCCCAGGTCTATTTCTGTTGAGCAGCTTTTTGGCACTGTCCTCCAAGTCTGTAGTGCTGCAATGGGTTGTTGTGACCCAAGCACAGGACCCAGAACTTGGCCTTGTTGAAGCTTACACAATTATCTTCACACTCTTTATGTAACTGAACTCTGTATCAATTAATGTGCTTTGTTCTCCACTAATGCAAGTGCAAGATATTTGTTTTCAACTTCTTAAATGTTATTTAAAGATTATCTTCCACATTCCAGCATTTTTATTTCCATAGCTTTTACTAATTTGTGTTTATGCCAGCCTTTTCTTTTAGACTAAATAGTTCTGATTAGAGGTGTGTGCTCTATGGTTGTGTTATAGTGGTAACCACATTCTTCCTCAGCCTTTCTTTCGAAAACTTAACCTCTTTTAGACTGCTTCTATGTGTTGTTCCATACCTACTCAGTCTATCCCAGTCATAGCACATAGTAATTGGGATTTTATTTGTTTGTAGTAAGCTAATTTCTCTAAACATAGGCTACCATAACTGTATTGAAAATACAATTCTTAAGATCAATGGGAATTACTACTACATATAACCGTCTTTACATATTTGAATAATACATCTGATCTCATGTCTTACAACTGTGTACAGATATCAACAGTCAGCTGTTGTTTTCTCAGTCATTTCCAGATGACTAAATCTCTACTTGTAGCAAAAGTCTTCTGTGTCTGTTCCAAGAGAGTGCACTTCATGTTATTAATTCTCAGTTTATTATTATATTCATTCATTATGATCATTAGTAACATCATAGTCATGCATCAATATCTCCTAAAGTGTTTTCAGAAAATGAAGTTACTTTCATGATAAGATCATTAGTGAACATATTAAATCAGCCCACATTATTTCTTGGGAAATTCCACAGTTTAATTTCTCGATTATCAGAATTTCCACTCTTGGAATAGAGGTTACAACTTCCTCTCTTTCTCCATGGAAGATCACTGATGGGTATTATTCTGAGGACCATAGAAAGCAATAAAGTTTCCTAGTGAAGTCCTTAACTCCGGCCCCAGGGAGGCAGAAGACTTTCCTATAAGAAGGAATTACCTGATATATTAGACGCTCTGTTCCTCGTATAAAGGAGTCACCTACAACTAAAATCCATCTCTTGTTCTCTCTGGATATGGTTGTGATAAAGGGGGTAGGCCTCTCTGACAGTGAAGATACTTTTGGTAGGTGGACTGTCATCCACACCATCCACACCATCCACTGACTTGTCTTACACCCAGAGACAAATACATCTGTTGCACACAGTCATCTTGGGGGGTGAGTTGTGCAAAAAAAGAGTTAACCTATCACCCCAAGTGTGCATTTACACCATTTACTTCATTCATTTAGGCTACTGCCTTTAGCCTGGAAGGCTGGATACATGGTCCCCTATATCTTGGGTATTTTCTCTTGGTTGCTTCTGTTTCTGTCTGAGGGAGGGTAGAGGCTGGTTCTACCAGTTTATCTCTTGCTCAGCCTTCCTGATGCTTCTTAACCTCTGTACTTCCTCTCTCAGCACAGCTATCATGCTGAACAGATTGTCCTCCTGATCACACCACTCACAGCTGTTCTCACAGCCACTACCCCTTCCCAGTAAAGGCTCTGGCATTCCCTGCACCCTGAGACCTGGATGGCTGCAAGATTTTGTGGGAGCTCTGGGCTGCCATATCCATTTTGGTGAGCATAAAGAGTAAAACCTGGTTGGGACTATATCTAAGCAACTTCTGAGAGGGTGATAACAACCAAATGAATTAATCTCTCAAGCTGGCAGCACCCTTCTACACCAGCAGCTGCCCCATGCTCTAGCTGAGGTTCCATTTGCCTACTCTGTGTCACTTCAAAAAGGGCTTCATGTATGGGCATGGGAGTGGTCACCATCGCCCTGGAAATAACCAGGCCTCCTCAGATGCTCCCATAAGAGCTGCCAGCTCCCAACACTGCCCAGGAGATTCCCCACCTTTGAACAACCTCAGGAACTCCCCTGTACATCAATACCTGTCATTCCGCTTTGGGACAGGCTGGTTCTGGAGAAGCTTCTCTCAGTAACAGATCCATACTCCGGTATGTTTCTATTGAGCTGTGTTACTTGATACTACAGGGATTGCTTAGGTAGAAAAAAAGGTCCCATGTACTCTTAAAGTTACAGATCATATAGGCTATGCACTCAGTTCTGTGCTTCTTCCCATTAGATACTACAGCCTAATAAATGCCACCTTCCCCTCCACCACCCCTGCCCCCAAATGTTCGATATAATATTCTTTCTTTTCTTCTGAGTTATCTAATCACTCCTCAGTTACCCGGTTAATATTTATGCCAATAATTTCCTTTCAAAACAGACCTGTAAGAAGCACTATTTTCCTTCACAAGAGCAATACTCATCTGCCATTTCAGCACCTCCTGCCATCCGGGATGGCTGCCTGCCATCTGTTTGCAGTGAGGGAGATAGCATTTCATAATTCACAGGATGGATGACAAATACAGTTTGACACTTTTCCCCTGGTTGCAGTATACTTCGGAAAATATTTTATGTCCACAGAAATGATTCTTTCCTTTGGTGGGAAGGAAAGTTTTCCTTGTCACTCAGATTATCCAGTAGCAATAAAATCAACTGAATGAATAGTAGCCTTTCTAGACTTTTTTTAGTCTAGTATTGAAAAGTCCTGTAGGCAGTGAATATTTTCAATTGATTATCAAATGCACTCAGAAGAGGCCTAATGATATGCCATGGTCATGGTCAAATAGACAGAGATCTGATGTAATGAAGGGTCAATTTGCATAAGCTGAGAAATGAAATCTGATTATTTTATCAGCAGATAGTAGATTTGAATGGAAATTAGACAACATGAAAAATGAATTCCAGTAAAAATATCATTTTTCAAATTCACGCCTGAGGCAATAAACCAGGGTGTATCAAACTTCTGTACATTTTCAGATGTATGCAGATTTCATCTTCCAGTGACTGTCTAATAGTTGTGACAATGTAATAAGCCTGATACTACAGCTGGAGTCTTGCTGGTGCAGTCAGTAAAAATCAGCTACAGGTCATAATAAACCATGTACCATAGTTGCCTACTTTATTTACAAATAAATGCTGTTATCATTGAAATACGTATTTGCAAATGTCTGTCTGTTTAAAAGTACTTCTCTATGTCTTCTGCAGGTCTATCCTCCTCTCAAACTGACTTGATATAAGTATAGTGAATTGTCTCAAGTTTCCTCTTTTGATTCTGAGTTCTGTTCATAAATCGTTTGCCTTTATAATGAGAATAAATGCTTTTTATGCTCACTATTGCAAAATATAAATGCTTAATATATACTAGTACTAAATAAGTAATGTATCTTTCTTATCTCTAAATGTTGCCTTACTGAAATCTAGGTAAACCACATCCATAGCCTTCCTCTCATACACACATCAGCACACCTGGACTCTTTCTTTACTAGCTTTAAATTTAAACTTTTTTATTTTCATACCGTTATTTGTTATGTCTACCAAAACACCTAATCATTTATTATTGCTTCTCAGCTTCAATGTTCTTTGGAACATTCTTGACTCTTTCATGTAAATTACTTCAGCAGAGCTACAGTGTTTATGACTAAATAATCTAAAGAAATTGTTCAAATATGACATCAAACGTGAGTCTGCATAAACATAGAGCATACGGTAAGTTCAAAATTCACTTTTATTTGATGGAAGAGCACAGAGCAATATATTAAACCATACACCAAAGGACATGTCTCTTACTGTGCATCTTTAATGGGTGGTGACCCATGTCTTTCCAAATGAAAAAAACCAAAGAAACCGAAAGCCCATTCTGTTTTACAAAAGACAATTTGACATGAAAAAAAACCCCACATTTATAGGAAAAGGACAAATTAATAAATAAACCAATATATTTTGCTTTCTTTTTTTTTACTGTTGTTTATTAACAGCTGACATAAATAAGTTTAGTCAGAAGAATTGCAAATTCTCTGTATCAACACTTTATTTTGAAGAGTAAAACAACTGCATTTTGGGAACATAACCTAGCTGTTAAATTTTCAAATTTAACAAGGTTACCTTTCTTCAGTGATTGAGAGCATTTCCCTTTTGTTTTACAGCAGCCAGCTCAGAATGCACTTCACAAGATGGATGGCCATCATAAAGAAGTTAACTGAGTGGAATCTCAAATATTAATCAATTTCACTTTATAGTTTTCTACATCTTAAAGAACTGCTAAGGTTTTGTGGTTTTTAATTTTGTTATTAAAACCTAGTCATTATTTTCAATGATCAATTTTTCTTTATTTTTGTTAGATAACCTACATCTTTTTCTGCTGCCTATATACATATGCACTGCTTTTCTTAATGTACTCAAATATTTATCTGAATTAAATAGAACACTAATATATATTGATGCAAATATTTTATTGTTGACTCCTTTTTTCATAACAAAGGAGGCTGCTTTCATTAACAAAATTCTTAGTACTATATTTTATCCATAAGAGATTAAAAAACATTGGATTTCAACATTAGTAATTGAAATGCTTGACAATAACCTGAAAAAAAAATGTTATTCTAGAATTCTTATTGATATTAAGGCTTTGTGAAGTGATAAATGAAATCAGATTACTATATGCAGGCTAAACTCCATTATTTTATCTACTTTCTTTGTTTAGAAAAGTATTCTAACTTAGAATCACTTTAGTGCTCAAAAGGGACCTAAAAAGATTATCTAGTCCAAATCCCCTGCTGGAGCAGGGTAAGCCTACCAATAAGGCATGACCCTGCTTAGCTTCTACCTATTGGGTGAGATGGGTCTTTTCAGGATGGTATGGCCATAGCTAAAAATGAGGGACTGGGAATACTATTTAAACACACATAGTTTACAGTTATTAGAACAAGTTCACAATAATTTTAAAACATGGTTAGATTCTTTTACCCCCAAGTTGCATTCTTTCTCAAATACACTGATTCAGGGAGAATAGATTGTACAAAGGCTGGGTAAAACATTTAGTGTTTTCTGCCTATCTAGATTCAGAAGTGTAGCAAGCATCTTATTAAAAAAAGATAAAAGAAAAGAACAAGCTTAAAGTCTCAGATGTCATGCTGATTTTTTTCTAGCAGTACATCAGTCACTGAGAGAAGCTGCTCCAGTAGTGAAAAGAACTCAACATGAAAAATCAAAAGACGTTCATATTAGGGTGCCCTTACTCAATGCTAGAAGGATAAGAAGCAAATAAGAGAATTGAAAAAATGCTGTTAAATGATGATGGTTGTGGTATTGAGGGTGTAACTCAAGCCTGGTGAGAAGTTTCTTGTAACTGGGATGTCAATAGAGATTTGTGCAATCTATATAAAAGAAAGGTTGGAAGGTGTAGTTATGGAGCAAATAAAAAATATTTACAATCCCAGCAAGCTAAAGATTAGTCGTGAAAAATGCCAGGGTAAATTTTTCTGAACTGGGATATAAAAACTGGAAAGAAAAAGAAATGTCAATGTGTGATTGGTATAGATTATAAAGCTGGTAAATAAACAAGGTCAGTTCAAACTTACTTTTGCTTATTCAGAAACCGGGATTTTTTTGATACAATAAGTGCTCCTGAGCAACATATAAATTGACTTTGCTCAGTGATAAGGAAGCAGTTTTTGTTTCTCTAACTACATTCACCCTTTATTCATATCCACTCTTTTTGTAAAGTTTTTCTTTCTCTGATATATTATGGAAGTAAATTCATTCAAATGTGATTCTACCAAATGCCAGTATGTGTATCTATGTCCTGACTATCTCTGTCATTTCCTCTTCCACTGCCTTCTCTGTAGAATTTTCCTTCCTACTCTGGATGCCAGTTTCATAGTCAGGATGCTAGTTTTTTTCATAGTCAACAATTAGTAGGCATTCAAACAAATAGATGCTTTTTCTACATATTAACCTTTTCATTTACATTCTTTATCAAAGTCACTTCATTTACAGGCAAGAGTGCCATGCCTTGGGTACAGCAGTAAAACATTTTTGGTATCAACCTGGGTTGTTTTATTAGCTCCTTATATGATTTTTCATAATATTTACTTCTATTTGCAATTCAACACTCACAATGATGAACAGGTCCTCCTAGAAGCTCTGCCAAAGGACATGATGGACAGGGAGATGTTTTAAGACAGATAGCATGGCTTCACCAAGGCTAAGTCCTGTCTGAACTAACCTAGTGGCCTTCCACATTGGAGCGAGTATATTGATGATGAGCTTTTGATGCCATCTTACACAACTGCCTTCCATTTAATCATTTGATGGTGGATTGTTTCATGGATAAGAAGTTGATTGAATAGTCACATTCATAGGATAGTGGTCAATGACTTGATGTCTAGATGAAGACTGGGAAGAAATCGTGTCCCTCAGGGGTCTGTACTGAGACTGGTGTCATGTCATACCTTATTCAATGATTTAGATAGTGGGATAGAGTACGCGTTCAGCAATTCTGCAGATGACATCAAGCTGGGTAGTGCAGTTGACGTCAGAGATGGAATACCATCTAGAAGGACCTGAACAAGCTGGAGAAATAGTCCCTTGTGAACTTCACTTGGGACCTCAATAAGGCTAAGTCCTGCACCTGGGTAGGGGTATTTTTCTTATCAATACAGGCTGGAGCAAGAGATACCCTGTGTTGAAGGACTTGGAACTACTGGTAGGTGAAAGGCTTGACATGAGCTGGCAATGAAAGCTCACAGTTCTGAAAGCCAACTGTATCCTGGGCTGCAACAAAAGAAGCATGACCAGCAGGTCAAGGGAGATGATCCTGCTGCTCTTACTCTGCTCTGGGAAGACCCCATCTGGTGTACTGTGTCCAGCTGTGGAGTCCATAGCACAAGCACTGTGGGTTGAATTTGGTTGGGTTTCTTCACTGGAGAGATTGAAGAGTAACTATGGCAACCTGTGATAAAGCATCTTGTAATTGCAAGCTTAATTTGTAACCCTGAGAAACCAGCACAACTAGTTTGGAGCTTTCTGTTTCCTTTTATGGCTTCTTGTTTGGAGTTTCACTTTTGTCTGGTCTTTTTGGAGAAGAGCACCACTACTCCACTAACCCTCCAGTAGGATGGGGAGGAGAAAATACAGCAAAAGTCAAAGATAGAGACAAAGGACAGGGAGATCTTACTCATTGATTAATCAAGGGTAGAAGACAGACTTGGGTAACAAAAATTAATCAATCTTAAATAAACCCACCATCAATTCATGAACTCAGTCAGAGTAGGACAGTGATAAATGAAATCAGATCTTAAACACAAATCCTCCCCTCTTCTCCCTTCTTCCTGGGTCCAGGTCTGTTACCTCCTCTTCCCCACTGGTACAATGGGACAAGGAGTGGGGCTGTGGTCCATTGCAATCTGTTCCATGTTGTTTCTGCCCATCCCATCTCCTCAAAGGAATATCTTCTTACAGTCCTCACTTCAACAAGAGACAGACCTTTAAGAATTTAATCAGCTAGAGGGGGGTCTCCTTACAGGCTGAATCCTTCCAGTGATGCCCTTCCAGTCTAGTGGGGGCTTCTTTCTGAATCATGGCTCTCAGCAGGATCAACCCCCTGTTACAGCATAGTATCTTCCATCAGTTGCAGTGTTCTGCTCCACTACTGTTGATCTCTGACTGTTTCAAGAGTTCACCTGGCCATCTCACCATAAACTGCAGGAGAATGTCTGCTCCAGAATGCATCCCCACTCCTTCCTCAACATCTCATGGGTGCCTCTCATGTCCCTATCCTCTCCAGAACAAAAGAGCTCCTAAAACAAAGGAAACTGTGCAACAGTTTATCCTCACTTGAACCTGTTATCACAGAGGCACTGATTGGCTTGGCCTTGGCCAGAGACTTGTCCAACTTGGAGTCTGGGGGACTTCTTGAACTTCTCAAAGCTTCTTACAGAATCCCTCCCAGTAGCCCACTCCTCCACAAAAAGAATCCTGCCAGACGCAAACCTAACACAGAAGTATAATGAGAGATAAACCTAAACCATATTTAAGCCATGCACTATTAATAATAATGATTTTCGAAAGCATAGGGCTTAGTGTGTTCAGTTGGTCAAGAAGGCCAATGGCATCCTAGCATGCATCAGCGATAGTATGGTCAAAAGGACTAGAAAAGTGGTCACCTCCACTGTACTCAGCACTAGTGAGGCTTCACCTTGAATATTGCCTTGAGTTTTGGGCACCTCAATACAAGGACATTGAGACGCTGGAGTGTGTCCAAGGAAGAGCAATGAAGCTAGTGAAGGGCCTGGAGGACAGTTCTTATGAGAAGCAGATAAAGTAACAGGGGTTGTTCAGTCTGGAGAAAAGGAGGTTGAGGGGAAACTTTATCACCCTTTACAACTACCTGAAATGAAGTCATAGAGATCTGTTGTTCAGTCTCTTCTCCCAAGTCACTAGCAATGGGACAAGAGGAAACAGCCTCAATTTGCACCAGGGGAGGTTTAGGACATTAGGAAATTATTTTTCATTGGAAGAGTGGTCAAGTACTAGAATAGGCATCCTAGGGAGGTGGTAGAGTCACCATCCATGGAGGTGTTCAAAAATGTATAGATCTGGCACTTGGAAACTTGACTTAGTGTGCATGGTGATGTTGGGAACACAGTTGGACTTGACAATCTTGGAGGTCTTTTCCAACCTTAATGATTCTATGATTTGAAGGTATAAGCTAAAAGAGTTAGTGTGATGCTCCCACAGAATGTTGGAAAAGCAGTTAAATATTTCCCAAATAACATTGAGCTGAATAAAATCATTAGAATATTTTAGTACCATGACCTATCATTTTAAATCATCCAGAATCATTATCCACTCTTTTAATTGATCATGCACACTTTGGACAGCAGCAAATATGCTTTTTTATTATCTTTAAAAGCAATTGAAGGTAATACAAAAAATATTATTCAAATATTGCTTTACATTTTTCAAAGCAACTAAATACCACATTTACCTTCAGAAATGCAGATCCTGCACAGCCACTAGTTAAAACAGTAAATATCATACTTTTTTGCTTTAGAAGGGAGTATCACAAGTACATCACATTTTGCCTGCTGTCATGCCCCCCAATCCATTAAATTAGTAACTGCTCACATTTCTCCATGCTGTTAATTGATTTAAGCAACCTGGAGTCTCATTCAGCTTTCTTTACCTCAAAGCTCTAGTGACAAATTAATGTGTTCATTAGTATGAGAAGAGATATCAGAATTAATGAATACAACCCTCCTTTATTTTCTAAGCAAGGGGATTTTGTTTCTACTACAGGAGGTAAGGAAAACACATTTATTCACCTATTCTGATTTAGGTGTTTGCACATTGTGAATCTTGAAGAGAATCCAGAATCCCAGGAATCATAGAATCCCTGGGATCATAGTTTGGAGCAACCTTGGCTGCAGTGACCATGAGATAATACACTTCATCTCATGATGAGCATAGTGAGAAGGGTGCAGGGCAAAAAAAAATCACAACCCTTTACTTCAGGGGAAAAGTTTTTTCTTTAGTTCAGAGATTTGTTTGCAAGTGTTAGGGAGCATCAAAAAGTGCCTGTTCCATGAGGGAAAGTGAGTTAAGAGAACTCTGTGGTAAAAACTTGGGTACAAGCAGTGATTTCACCAGGATATGGAATGCCAAATTAGGATCAGGATCAAAGCTAGAAGCAGCAGTCAGGGTCAAACATAGCCTAGTGATGAGCTGATGAGAGCAGGGTTCACCACTAAGTTTCCACAATTAGCTTTGGTAATTTCTCAAGCAAATAGGAAGTCCTTACAGTGAGAAAACTGTAAGGATCACACTTTTTATTCATAGATTCAGAGAATGATTCAGGTTGGAAGGGATGTTAAAGATCATCTAGTTGCCACCCCCTGCCATTAGCAGGAACACCCCTCACTACACCACGTTGCTCAAGGCCCCATCCAATCTGGCCTCGAACACTTCCAGGGACGGGGCATTCACAGCCTCCCTAGGCAACCTGTTCTGGTGTCTCAGCACCCTCATCATGAAGAACTTCCTTGTGACTTCCACTCTAAACCTCCCCTCTTCCAGCTTGAAGAAATTACCCCTGGTCCTGCCACTACAAGACCTTGGAAACAGCCCTTCCTCAGCTATCCTGTAGCCCTCTTCAGGTACTGGAAGGCTGCTGTAAGATCTCCTGAGAGTCTAGTCTTCTCCAGGCTGAACAGCCCCAGCTCTCTCAGCCTGTCCCTGTAGGAGAGGTGCTCCAGCCCTCCAGTCATCCTCATGGCCCTCCTCTGGACACGTTCCAACAGGTCAATATCTTTCCTGTGTTGGGGGCTTCAGAACTGGACATAGTACTCCAGATGGGGTCTCATGAGAGCAGAATAAAGGGGGAGGATCACCTCCCTCAACCTACTGCTCACACTTCTCTTGATGCAGCCCAGGATGCAGTTGGCTTTCTGGGCTGCAAGCAAACATTCCTGGCTCATGTTGAGTTTTGCATCAACCAACATCCCCAAGTCCTTCTTCTGAAGCCTGGTCTCAATCTGTTCACCACCCAGACAGCATTTGTGCCCGGGATTGCCTTGACCCAGCTTCAGGACCTTGCTGAATCTCATGAGGTTGGCACTGGCCCACCTCTCAAGCCTGCCCAGGTCCCTCTGGATGGCATCCCTTTCCTCCAGCTTGTCCACCACACCACACAGCTTGGTATCATCAGCAGATTTACTAAGAGGGCACTGAATGCCACTGTCCATATTGCTGACAAAGATGTTAAACAGCACTGGTCCCAGTACTGACCCTTAAGGGATGCCACTTGTCACTGCTCTCCTTTGAGCTGTTGACCACAACTCCCTGCGTGTGACAATCGAGCCAATTCATTATCCAGCTAGTGGTCCATTCATCAAGTCCATGTTTTTTCCAGTCTGGTGACCAGGATGTTGTTCAGGACAGTGTCAAATGTTTTACACAAGTCCAAGTAGATGATGTTGGTTGTTCTTTCCTTGTTCACTTTTGTTGTAATGCCATCATAAAACACCATCAAAATTTTAGTTCTCTTTCTGTCAAAATGTAGTTTTGCATGATTGACACAAGACTGTTTTGGATAGGTACACATTCTCTGTGTCGAGTTTATACAGAAGATAGCCCTTCTTTTAGCAACATACTTTTTGGTATCTCAATATTCCTATTATGATACCCTTACCATTAAAAATTAAAACACCCAAGAAATTATCTAGCAGCTTGAAAATGAAATTATATATCAAAATGAAGAGTAATTTCCAGTGATTACATTCTGATTATTGTGCAATTGCAGTGTGCTAGGAACAGGAGTTTCAGTCTGATGCAGGGAACAAACACTCTATATGCCGGTCCAAATGGCTAAGCATGCACCTTTGCATAAAATATATGGATTTTTATCTTCTGCAGTCACTAGTAGCCATTCTTTCAGTCCTCACCCTGAAGTTTGAGTCTTGCTTGTAGGAGTGGGCTCTTCAAACTTCTTGTTTGCTGACAGGGTGCTGAAGTACGCTGTAACAAGTGAAATGAACTTTGCTCTTTGGATCAACTTCTGAGAAGGCAAGATGACATAAAAGTGACACTTGAGAGCGAATAAATAATGTCTGAATATGTATTAGAAGAAAGTATTGCTTATATGTATTTGCAAAACTGTAACTACAGTATATTGTAATAAGACTTTATATTTCTGTAGTGAAAGAATAGAAACATTATTAACTCAGAATTTGACAGATTTTGTTTGTTTGCTTTTATTAGCTGTACCAACATTAATTTTCCTGATATTATGACAGCATGCTGTAAGATCTAAACATTCACCTAGGGAAAAAGAAACAAGCACAAATAACGTGAACTTTACATTTTTGAAATGGGTCTACTAATGTCTGTTCAGTTTTACAGAATATTTACAAAATTTGATATGAACCTGTTCAGTATTTCTTAAAATGCAGAAATAAAACTGGTTATATTTCAGAAAAATAAAACCTTGACCTGTAGAAAAGAGGAAAATGTGATAGTCATACCAAACAGCAGGTACACCTGCTGTAGTGTTTTCCAACAGAATGCAGGCGTTTTCCTTATTAAGAAAAAACCAAACAAATGCAATATATATAGCCAATATTACAGTGAAAATTTAGTTTTGCTGTTATCTGCAGATTTTCTTGGAGAACACCTCCCGGAGCTTAGCCATGCAGTCAGTTTTTTATCCAGCAAAGTGTGCACCTGTCTAAGCCATGAGCCACCAGCTTCTCTAGGAGAATGCTGCAAGAGACTGAGTCAAATGCTTTACTGATGTCTAGATAAATGACATCCATAACCTCTCAAACATCCTTTAGGTGGGTCACCTGGTCATAGTAGGAGGTCAGGTTTGTCAAGCAAGACCTGTCTTTCATAAACACTGGCCGTTTACCAATGCATACATAAAACAGATTTGAGGCAGATTTGTAAGGGAGAAACAGGTAAATTCTGTGTTAAGAAAAGCTTTGAATATACTGTATCTATGGAGAAAAATGCTGAGACAGTATTCAGGAATAACTAAGTTATTCAATATGTACATCTCTTTCTGATTTCATGGTTAGCTTACAACCAACTTTTGTAATTGCTTTGGTTATGTGGAAAAGCTGAGTTTCTTTACAGAATTCAAATTCTCCCTCTCTATTGGTCTTTATTTATTACTGATCACAATGTCTGATTACTATTATTAATGTCTGAAACTAGTTAAGTACTTCCAACATATGCATAACATTGCTGCTATGTCTTCTCTACAAGGATAGTGTTACATAGAGTTCCCTGGTGTACAGATATACAATTTGGCCTGAAGTATCACAATAGTGAGAATTTTCACTGTACATAGTAAATAATTTTGGACTTAACCAACATGTTAGCACACAGGATAAATTCTTTGCAGAATTAAATTGCATAAGGCTCAGTATCTCACAGACCATATTCTGCAGAAATACAGTCAATAATAATGTTGCTCTATACAACTACAAAAAGAATATTTTGAATAAAAGTATTAGGCACATCTGCTTAAAAATAGGCTGAAAAGACAATATGCATTTATAGTCCTATGTGCACTTTAATACACATAGAAGAAAATCTGAAAGTAATAGGAGAAGTTATTTTCACCTTAATGGCTCAGTCTGTGGGCAAGCCTTCGTTTTTTAGAATAACATTAATACAAATAAATCAACCTTCGAGCAAAAGTGCTGTCAGCTACTGCAATTTTATCCTGCTCTAGGGAAAAATAGTGCTAACTTCTGTCAAGCTAAGAATCTGTGTTTACTAAGTATTTTCTCAAAGAGCTGGGAGCGACAGTGGTTTTGTCACCAATAACATTTTAGGGGCGAATACGCATTTCTGATTCACACATATTGACATGAAATTTATAGGTTTAACCAGAACTACTTTATCTACATCCAAATAGAAGACAAGAAATTACTAGTCTTTCAAATGCTGTATAGCTGAATGTAATACTTTCAGGTAGTACAAATAAACTACTTGGTGAAGTTTAACAATATCAGATTTTGTAACAGTCTAAATACATGTTCTTTCCTACATAATTTACGTCTGAAGAACTGATATAAATAGAGCAAGATAAGCATATCTAATCTGTAAGCATTATTCAGGATAGAGGTATTATTTTTCACCTGTAAAAAAGTAACGGAGAGCTGATAGCTAGAGTAACTCTTCTGTTCTTTGTCCTTGAGTTGTATTGTTTGGTTTATTGGGTTTTTTGTCTCTCTATTCAGAAAAGCAGAAATTGATTGTCTTACGACAACTGAAAGATCACAAATTACTCTAGTAATGGTCATAGCATTTCAACTGAGATTCAGATTAGTGAATTATGAAGAAATAATGGCACATAAACACATACCGCAGGATTTAATTTATTTTCATTCTATTCACTTTCACAAACTAGGAAATCAATACAATTAGAATAATAGAATCATTTACGTTGGAAAATACCTGCAAGATCACAAGCCCAACCATTAAATTAACTGTAATTATTTAGGTTTAGATATTTAAAT
>VZRI01010349.1:45225-92478 GCA_013397515.1 Upupa epops
CCTGTATTCGGCATGGTTAGACCACACTTGGAGTATTGTGTTCAGTTCTGGGCCCCTCAGCTTAGGAAGGAGCTGGAATGAGTCCAGAGAAGAGCAACTAGAATGGTGAAGGGTCTGGAAGGTAAGCCCTACGAGGAGAGGCTGATGGAGCTGGGTCTGTTTAGCCTGGAAAAGAGGAGGCTCAGGGGTGACCTTATTGCTGTCTATAACTACCTAAAATGTGGTTGAAGTCAGGCAGGGGTCGGTCTTTTCTCCCTGGACACTGGAGACAGGACAAGAGGTCACAGTCTTAAACTCCATTGGGGGAGGTTTACACTTGACATTAGGAAGAGGTTTTTTACTGAAAGAGTGATCCAGTTTTGGAAAGGGCTGTTCACGGAGGTGTTTGGGTCACCATCTCTGGAGGTGTTAAGGTTAGGCTGGATGAAGTGCTGAGTGGCATGATCTAGATGTCAGATGTCTCGGTTTACTTGGTTGGATTTAGGTTGGACTGGATGATCTTTAAGGTGTTTTCTAGCCTTATCATTACTGTGATACTGTGATACTGTGATACTGAAATTAATCTCTATCTTACTCCCTCTGGAGATCAATAGAGACATAGTTTTTGAATGCTCCTTTCTTCCGATTCACTCATCCTAAAATCAAATTATGTATCACATTTCTAGGTTCGAAATTAATCAGAAGAGTGATTTATAAGCATATCTAACATCTCTTCCCTCATCCCCACTGCCTTACCAAAACTTCAGTAATCCTGATAGGATTCATGGGTGGAAAACACTATAGCTTCCTTCATCACATAACTAACAAGTCTTCCTTTGAAAACCAAGAATATGGGTTAGTGGAAGTTAGCGTCACTACACCATTCTGCTGGGTCTTGGCTGTCCACATATGCAGACATTTCCACTGGGTAAAGGCAACAGCCATGATACTATACTATTATACCTTAGTTTCAAAACTCTTAACCAACAGGATGCTGATTGTAGACCAGAACAAAGGAAATGTGAACTAGAAGATAAATATATTCCCAGAGAATTTCCTGTTCAGTGTTGTTCAAATAGCCGCCAGTAGAAAGAATCCCATGGAGTTCCAGCAGAGTTAGTTTTCTTTTATGTTTCAATTTCAAACTAACACAGATGGTCCTGACAGCTAAGGATATGTAATTTATATTTCTCTGAACTTGTCATCTGAAATCATTCTCACTTCTAAATTTATTGCATTCACTGAAAGAAGATTTCCTAATTTCCACAAGATAAGAAGCCTGGAATAGCTGACAGTAAAAATGTTAAGTCTAGAAATGTGAGTGTCTACAGAAACTAAAATGTGTTTAAGAAAAGAAAACAAACAAACAAACCCCCAAATCCTAACATAAAAACAGTTACTAGGTATGAGGGATATATTGTTACTTCTACCTGCAGAAGGGAAAGGAAATTCTATGTACAGCAGCATCTATTCTAATAAAATATTAAAAAAGGAATTTGCACCGTGTGTTAAAGAATAGCCTAAGATATATGAAATAAAGAATAATAATATTATACACTTAGATCTGTACACTTCATGCAGCTTCCTAATGTTAAAAATTTATAGTACATTCAAGATTATCTGTATTGCTTTTCTTATCATAATTTTTTCATTGTGCTTATTGTAGCAGGAATTTGAGAAGGTTTCTTGGCCTGAGGTGCTGGGAAGCTTGTGAAATGTTTTTGACTCTGTGAACTCTTATGAATGATTTGGAGCTTCCTGTTTCCTGCTTCTTCTTCACTTGACATTTCTCTGTTGTTAGGAGAGGACACATGACACTGTGATAGACATATCCATCTTGCCCTGGGAACCTGGTGAGTAGAGAGAGAATGGTACCTAAAGTTGCCAAGCAGAAGGAAGGTTTCATAAAGAATGCCATGGTTTTCTGAAATGGAAAGAGTTCTCCTCTTGTGCCTGACTGTAGAACTGGCATGTGGGAAATGGAGGGCTAAGCCTGGAAGAACAAGGAACAAGGAATTAGACTTTAAAGTACCTGGTGATGCTAAGGGGCATGTTGCATCCCAAGATACGGTTGGCCTTCTGTGCTGCTGGAGCTGTGGCATCACTTGAAAACCTGTATTTGCTGTGATACAGTTAGTCACTACACTGCAGTGTTACAGCTTGTGTGTCTTACTACCTTAATAAAGATTGGTTTATAATGTGTTGACAGACCCTGTTGCTGTTTGGACCACACTAATAATGACTGAGGTAAGACTTTCCCTCTCTAAGGATGTTTGCAAACCCAGAAGGAAATGAGAACTCACCACCGGACATACTTCAAACTGTATAAATGATTTGCTGTGTGTTGCCTCTAATCTGTAGACTATAACAGCCTGGATGTCCCATAAAAGCAAAAAAGACAGTTTATGTACTATTCATGTTCTGTGGTGCTTGGAAGATTTCTATAATCTCCCTTCCCTTCCCTTCCCTTCCCTTCCCTTCCCNCCTTCCCTTCCCTTTCCCAAGTGAAATTGTTTTGGTGGATAGGTAGTATTATGCCTGATTTAATGATAAAGTAAATCAGGATTTGAGGGACTTATTTCAGGCTTCTAGACAAGCTCACTCAGTCTGATTTTAAACTTTAGGAATGGGAACCTGAAAGGCTTTTTTTGTTGTTGTTGGGGGGTTTTTTTTGGTGGTTTTTGTTGTTGTTGTTTTGTTGTATGAACAGATAGGAGAAAATTCTATAGCCTCACTCTTTTTTTGGAAAAGATTTGTGGATGAAATGTCACAATCAACATTTTACTATTTGTCTGTGTACATCAAAACTTTGATGTTTTGTGATGGTACTCAATAGCTGGATTGAATGACAGACCTTAGGAGGTAACAGCATGTGTCACTACAGGACAAAACCAGAATTCTGTGAAGCTAAACCTATAATAGGCTAACAGCCTCCAGTGATGGATCACATGTATTCAGGTGTGCACACTTGCTAGAGGACTATATAGGGTATGGGGTTAATGATAGAGACTGAAACTAACCATTAGCTGCAAAATCAGTTACAAAATCCAGAAATAAGAGATAAGAGTCGGTGTAATGCCAGTCTTCAAGAAAAAAAAAAAAGAATATTACTGTGGTCTTAATTAAGGAAAGCAATTTTAGTTCTCTTGACAAATAAGATTGTGTCATAATTAGATAGTTGTGTCTTCTGTTCATTTATTTTTTCCTTATCAGTGGAAAAGTTACTCAGAAAGCAGGTGACTTTTGTTAGATATAGATTCATTTATATACACTAAATGTCTAGCTACACTTAAATCTCATACAACCTATACTACTTAAATATCACAAGAATCACATACATCCTACAGAATAATACCCTTCAATAGCCCCTGTGATAAAAGAGCTGCCACTAATATGTACAAAGAAAATTTAATCAATAATATATCCTATATGACCAAAGGAAAATTGAAATTGTAGCTAATAATAACCTTTACACTGGATAAACATGAGAAATCTAGGCTAACATTTTCCTGATATACTTAATTTTAAAGAAATATGGTTTTAAAATATAGAATACAATGTCGTTATTGCAAATGAATGCTTTGACAGAAAGAGACTAGACTTCAAGGATTAAACAAACAACTTATTTGAGCTTCACAGGTTTAACTGTGGGGCTTAAGCAAACAGCAACTTGACGATACATTTGAACTACATTTATAGGTTGTCAGTTGGAAGCAATGACCCTTGCTAGCTTTTCTTTGTCTTCAGTTCTCAGGCAATTGTACAGTGGTTTGAACTGAGACTCAGAACATGTTATTTGAGGACTTTCAAGACTCAGTTCGGGCTTTGGTTCTTTCAATGGTACTGCACTGCCTCTTTGGTCTAAGCCTAATGGACTACTCAACACTGAGCTAGATACTCAGTTCCCCCTGGGTGATCTATGCACCAAAAGGCCCTTGAGGTAATCCAAACAAGAGTCACATTTACAACCCTCAGTAAGTCACCTGCATGCATTAGACATTACTGAAACATGCTAACAAATTATGAACCAGGTGATCCATACAAACATGCATTGAATAAAGATGTCTAGGAAAATATTTATGCTGCATGGAGTACAAATGTCCTTTCACAGGACAGTGTCATCTTCAGTCATCCTTTGCTACTTTTCCTTTCCACATCAGAGAACACACTAGTGACCTTACTGAAACTGTCTTCTGTCATCAGAAAGGGAAAAAGTACTCTCCTCCTAGACATTTTTCTTTTCAGGCTTTCAATTGGATCACTAACTGCATGGTCTTTTCCACAGTCATATACAGAAATCTAGATCAAGGCAATAGTCCTTGAAGGAGCTACCTGGAAGAATTATTTTGCTTCATGTCTATTCTATAGATGAAGTAATTTATGGACTATTGGAAAACTATGGACTATATGAGAACCTTGAATAAGACTTGTAAGACAGAAAAGTTCAAGAACTCCATAAAATGCAACACTTGTAGTCAATTTTATAAAAGAAGTTAAGAAACTACATTGTGAAGACACCAGTGCACCATACAAAATCAGGCAGTACTTTGCCAGCTTGCAAATTTTTGCTGACTCTGGAAAACATTGACTCAGTTCAGTTCCCAGTCCTAGCCAAGAACTTCCCCACTCTGCCCTTTGAATAAACCTCCAAACTCCTACTGCAATTGAAACCACTATGATTAGATTGTTATGAACAGGTTTGGGAATACTTGAAATTTAATATTTCCTAAGTCTAAATCCCATTATTAGCATATATCATGCAAGGTTCAGAGCCTGAGTTGTTTTGCTTGCGACTAGGTTAAAGCTGTACACCTACAGTCTAGGTCATCCAGTATTTCAGTAGTTACTATGCCATTTAATAATTCCATCAGTAGCAAAATCTGTTGTTTGTACAACCAGAAAAACAAAGGACACCAACAATTTTGAATCACCTTCATTGCAGCTGATGTTAAAGAACATTTTGTCTCTTGTTTGAAGCGACATGAGGAACTTCAGTTAGTTTTTATCATGATACTATAGGGCTTCCATGCATCTCACATTTAAGCAAATATTGGTTTTCTCCAAATTGTCATTGCAGAAAACAATAGTTTAGAGGTCAAATCATTCTCCTAGGATTTGTTCTAGTTAATAATACATATTTATTAGTAAGATATAATAACTTGTAAGCTTTGTAATGCCAGTAAAACAGTTATGGGTCATGAATAATGCATACATTCCAGGTAGTGATGCAAAGATTATTGTTTATTTTCATATAACTCCTGACCAAATAATTGCTGGAGTGATATTCTCTCTTACACTTAAATAGTCATTTTAGGTATATGTTTTTGATATACAATGTCAACACAATGTTTTACTGTACAAAATTATAGAATCTATATTATTTCCTTCTGCTAAATCTGGTACACAGGCCAAGATGTGTAGGTAAAGCAGAATCAGAGTAATATTTTGTCTTCTAAATTGGAAACCTACATCTCCACAACATATAAGAACAAGATTCATTTAAATTCTCTTTACGCATCTATAACATAGATGTCAATACATGAGCCAATTGATTAAACTCCCTTTATAACAGACGGAGGAAAAATTGTACTTCTTGGAAATGCTTATCTGATCAGTTTTAGACATCTACCATAGCATGACATAAACCTTTATTTAGAATTGCCTGTTTCTCTCTACTGAGAGGCTAAATGACTGTTTTTGATACATATGTGTTCCTTAAAGACTTTTAAAAATCAATATTCTCTGTTTTCTGGTGATATTTGCTCATTCTCATTAAGAAGTAGAAGGACATCTTGTTTCAGAACAGTTTTTATTCACACAGCCCTTTCACACTTACCATTAGTATGAAAATAATGACTACCATTTACTGAAAGGTGTAGTTGTCCATAAATTTTGTAAGTTGTATAACCCTGCTTGTGACAAGTTTATTTGAGTTTTTCACCCACAAACTGGAAAAGTGGGCACTTAGGAATCTCATGAGATTTACCAAGTACAAGAATCTGCATCTGGCTTGGGGCAACCCCCATTATAGATACAAGCTGTGGGATGATGTCATTGGCAGCAACCCTGTGGTAAAGGACTTGGGGGTACTAGTGAATCAAAGGCTGCACATGAGTCAACAATGGGTGTTTGCTGCCAAGAAGACAAATTGCATCCTGAATTTCACGATAAGAGCTGTGGCAAGTAGGTTGAGGGAGGTGATTCTACTGCTCTGTTCCACCCTGGTGAAACTTGGAGTACTGTTTCTAGCTCTGGAGTCCTCAGAGCAAGAAAAAACATGAACTTTTCCAGACAAGGGACACAAAAAATGATCAGAGGGATCAAGCACCTCTCTGCTGTGATGACAGACAGAGAGAATACAGTGAGGTTTTCTGTCTGGAGAAGGGAAGGCTTTGGGGAGACTGTATTGTGGCCTCCCAGTACTTAAAAGGTGGCTTATAAGCTAGATGGGGTCTATTTTTTTTAACAAGGCCTGTTGCGATAGTACAAGGGTTTATGATTTTAAACTGCAAGACTATATCTAATGAAGAAGCATTTTACAGTGAGGATGGTGTAGCACTGTAACAGATTGCTCAGGAAGGTGGTATGCGGAAACATCAAAGGTCTGGTTGGATGAGGCTCTGAGCAACATGATCTAGATGGAGGTATCTCTGCTTACTGCGGGGGGGGGGTGTTGGACCTCTGAAGGTCCCTTACAACCTAAAACATTCAGCGATTCTATATTTCTATGATAGAATGATAGAAATTCTATTATATAAATCTGTCCTTATGCCTTAGGACATTTCTTAGACTTGAAATTTGTATTGTGTAGTTGTCCCACCTAGCTGCTCAACCCTTCTCAGCAGGACAGGGGAAGAGAAAATAAAATGTAAAAGTACTTATGGGTCAAGGTAAAGGCAGATCACTAAAGTAAAACTTACACATGGAAGTTAATGAAAACAAAACTTGTATTCTGTGCTCCTTGTCTGCAGGTGACATCCAGCTACTTCCTAGAAAATAGGGCTTCAGTATGCATAGCAGTTCCTCTCAAAGACAAATGTAATAATGAGTGTTGCTCCTTCCTTCTTTCATCTCCTAACTCTTACTGTTAAGCAAATGTGATAAGTTTAAGTAATGAAATTTTGGTCACATTAGGTCTCCTGTCCAGGCTACGCCTCCTCCCCAGATCTTCTCCACTGTAGCTCATTGAGACAGAGGAATGTTGAATAGACAGCCTTAATACTGTGTGAGCACTGCTGTGTACTTCTAGATACCAATACAAATCAACTGCCTGTGAAGGCAGCTGTGAGGAAAATTAACTCCATCTCAGACAGATCTAAAGAAAGCCAAAGCCTCCTTGGAATTAAAACTTGCAAGAGAGGTCAAGGGCTTCTTCAGATACATTGCAGGTAAAACTAAACCTAGAGGCAATGTGGGACCCCTGCTGAATGAGCTGGGTCCCCTGAAGACAGAGGATACAGAGAAATCAGACATACTGCACACTTTCTTTGCCTCCATCTATACTTCCGAGAGCTGTCCTGATATCAAAGCCCAGATTGCTGAGGCTCCAGAGGAACCTCAGAGAGGAACCCATTGATGAGGACAGGGTTAGGGATGTGTTGAGCAAACTGAATTTAAATAAATCCATGTACCTTGGTGGGATGCTAAGGGAGATGGTGGAAGTCCTTGTGAAGCCACTCTCCATCATCTTTTCTAAGTCAGTGTTTAATAGAACAGAGTCTAGTTGGAGGCCTGTATCTAGTGGGGTCTTCCAATGATCAGTACTGTGACCAGTCCTCTTCAATCTATTCACAAATGATTTTGATGAGGGATTAGGGTGCACTGTCAGCAAGTTTGCTGATGACACAAAGCTGAGTGGTGTCGCCATCACCCCAATAGACTGTGCTGCCTTTCAACAAGACCTGGTCAGGCTAGAGAGCTGGGCAAAGAGAAATCGAATGAGGTACAACAAGGGTAAGTGTAGAGTCTTGCATCTGGGCAAGAACAACCCCAGGTAGCAGTGTAGGTTGCAGACTGACCTGCTGGAGATCAGTGTAGCAAAAATGGACCTGGGGGTCCTTAGTGGACAGCNGTGAAAATGATGAAGGATGTAGAACAGCTCTCTTATGAGGAAAGGCTGAGGGAGCTGAGTCTCTTGAGCTTGGAGAAGAGGAGGCTGAGGGGTGACCTCATTAATGTCTATAAATACATAAGGGATGGGTGTCAGGAGGATGGAGCCAGGCTCTTATCAAGGTCATCTGGGATAGGACAAGGGGAACTGAGTGCAAGCTGGAACATAGGAGGTTCCATATAAATATAAGAAGGAATTTATTCCCGGTGAGGGAAACAGTAAATTGGAACAGGCTGCCCAAGAGGGGGTTGTGGGGTCTCCTTTTCTGGAGATGTTCAAGACTTGCCTGGCTATGTTCCTGTGCAATTTGGTCTAGGTGATTCTGCTGTGGCACAGGATGGGACTAGATGATCTTTTGAGATCCCTTCCAACCCTTAATGATTCTATGATTCTGTGATATCGGAAAAGGAGAATTTAATCAGATATTTATTTTCCAAGGATTCAGATAGGAATTCCTACTCCTCTAAGAATGTCACTGGTCATCAAAACACCAAAATTAATCTGAAGAATTGGTGAAGATTAGTATTTTAAACTGTTTTTCAGATTCCTAATAGGCAGTTAAGTTTGTCTACACTCCAAAAACTAATATCAAACTGTCTTTGATTTTGCAATTTTTTGCATATTTTGTTGCTGTTGCTAACAAATCATATTGGTACATGCTGTCTAACAAGTGGGTATCTATATAATATCCACACAAAATAAGTTAATTTCTATTAATCTCCATTTCTGTAAGAAAGCAGAGTGTAGAGTGGTATGTTAAAAGGGTTATTATTCTTCCCATTACAGCTTGCTTCCTGTCTCATTACTGTGTACTCATTATCTGTAACAGCATAAGAAATAAAACCAGGATATCCATGTGGACATAACCTCACTTAGTTTAGCAGTTTTAAATGAATTTCACTCAGTAGAGACTCACTGCCTAGCACTTGTATGTGTTCGTGTGTTTTCTGAACATGCACCTCTTTAAATTATATTGCCACCTTCTGTCTATTTCCTGTATATTTCTCACTTTTGACACCATGCGTGCAAACAAGTACAGTGTGAAATGTGCTGGGCTAAAATATACCATGGCAAATTAGCCATATGCTATTATTAATATATATAGTGAAACTAGGCTAATAACCATCAATACCATAAAATGACTTATCAATTAGCAAGTGCCACTGCTGTACTCCAGTGAAAAGTCTCAATTTCTATTCAATTTCTATTTCAATTTCTATTAAAACATAGTTGCAGCCCCCTGTCTTGTTTCATTGCTCTCTCTCATTTTCTGCTGGAGAAGCAAGCCAGGAAGCAGTAACAGCACATTTCTCTATTGCAGTGCAAGCTTAAGGTCCCCAGCAGCTTGTATTCTTAGGCTTATCTAATATTCATAAGCTCATCTATTTGATGGGTTTTTTTCCATGTATCAGTAGTTTTGGTGAGAAATACCAGTTTTCCCCCTATAGTCTCTGCATTAATTACTAAACAAATGTATTTTTCACTGTTTTCTTAAACAATCCAGTATCACTAATACCTAACTCACATTCCTGGTCTTCTTGTTTGTTATAACCTATTTTCTGCAATCATTCATTTTTTAGTATGTTGGCTCAACATGGTCTTACAGCTGTAATTTTCTTACATGCCACATTTTCATAGCTGAAGAAGCAGACAGATTTTTTTATCCTTGTCTTTGGTAGACTTACATTTGCAACAATTAATTTGCATCAGTTCAGTAGACTTCTAGCATTACTAGCATTCTAGCTTTTGAACTTTATACCTGTATACCTTGAAAAATTTAAGTGTAATTTTAAGTTCTTATACCTATATTCATAATAACCCAACAACCCAGAGAAAGTATGTGCTTATTTTTTATTCTGATAGCAAATCTAAAGATAACATTTCAGATTGCTTCTTTCCTTGCATAACTACTTTATTTGTTTGTGCTCCATCACATAACAAATCTTGAAACTAGCAAAAAAACTAAACATTTATAGTACAATATTGCAGCTTAATCTGATGTAATGAATGACCAAATATTTCTATTACTGTTGTTCTTTCTATGAGATAAGAGTGAACATAACCTTTTACATTTTTGAAAATTCTTTCTACTAGAAAAAGAAGAACAAAATCTTGGACACCTAACATGGTCATGATGAAAATTGTTTCATGAGTGAAAGAAAGAGAAGGAGAGAAGGGAAATTGGTAGCCTCATGGACTCTTAGTAACATTGCACACTGCTAGGAATACTGTATTCAGCCAGTGATGGAAAGGAAACAAAGCTCATACAATTTGTAGGGGTGTTTCCTCTAGTTGTACTTTCCTTGTGCTGCTGGTGGTTCTGAGGATTGGCAAGTAGAAGCATTAAATAGATCTATTCCAAATCTGCACAGAGAATGTTAGAACCTTTTGTTTGATAGAACTGACAATGACAATTCCACACTGATTCTGGCAAGACTTCATTGAATTCAGGATGTCAAGAGTATACTAAGCCTCTGTCCTAAACACTATTTGAGTCAAAGAATCAGAAAAGAGCTACTAAAACAGATGGCCTGGTTGTATGACATTGGTAACAGCTCAAAGGTATCAAAAGCACTGCTATGTGATATGAACCATCAGCTAACAATCCTAGAATCATTGAATCATTAGGGATTGGAAGGGACCTCAAAAGATCATCTAGTCCCATTCTGTGCCACAGCAGGATCACCTAGACCAAGACGCACAGGAAAACATCCAGGCAGGTCTGGAACCTCTCCAGAGGAGACTCCACAACCTCCCTGGGCAGCATGTTCCAGTGCTCTGTTACCCTCACCAGGAAGAAGTTTCTTCTGCTTTTATAAGTAATCTCTTATGTTCCAGCTTGCACCCATTGCCCATTGTCCTACCCCTAGATGACACTGAGAAGAGCCTGGCTCCATCCTCCTGACACCCATCCCTCACATATTTATAGACACTAAGGAAGTCACCCCTCAGCCTCCTCTTCTCCAAGCTCAAGAGACTCAGCTCCCTCAGCCTTTCATCATAAGGGAGCTG
This sequence comes from Upupa epops, assembly GCA_013397515.1. Lineage (NCBI taxonomy): Eukaryota > Metazoa > Chordata > Aves > Bucerotiformes > Upupidae > Upupa > Upupa epops. The sequence continues at coordinate 56,327 of VZRI01010349.1, forward strand.
TTCTACATCCTTCATTATCTCTGTTGCTCGACACTGGACACCCCTCAGCAGCTCTGTGTCCTGGAACTGAGGGCCCCAGAACTGGACACAATACTCCAGATATGGTCTCACTAGTGCAGAGTAGAGGGAGAGAAGAACCTTCCTTGATCTGCTAACCACCCATGTTCTGATCCCTCCCAGGATGCTGTTGGCCCTCTTGGCCACAAGAGTACATTGCTGGCTTATAGTCATCCTACTGTCTAAATTCTGTTAAATGTATTGTATGCATATCTATGGATGTGTGAACAGACAAATTACAAAATTAAAACCAACCATACAGGGTTTTTTATCTCCCCAGAAATACATCTTTTTCCTCATTGTTAATATTTCTAAATCCCTGAAGAGTTCTTCTGCATTACTTTTCTTACTTTTGTTTGGAAACTTGAACCCCTACATAAAGCAAAACATGCAAGAAATAGCAAAAGATAAACATGAACCAGCATTTTTTAGTGTAAAATAACCTGCCTAGTACACAATTTCTCTGTGCAGTGGTAGCACTTTCAGAGAGTTATGCAAATTTTAAAGCAGCTTCACCAAAACAAAATTATAGTACTTCAGTGTTAATAGTCTGAAACTAAACTAAAAGACATAAGCAGTAGAAATGTCATTATAAACTGCAATTTTAAGGAGAAGAAGCTGTAATTTTAAGGACATTATCTAAATCTATCATGCAATGTAGCAATGAAAAAGTTCATTGCTCAGAAAAATAATTACTGTATGAGACCCTCATGCTAACCTAACAGGAAAACTGTGGTATGTATGCATTCTGTAAAGAACACTGTATGCTACCTTGAATTAAATCATAAGGCTTTAAGACATTGTTTATTTTGTAGTTATAAAAGCTCTGCTTCACTGCAATCTGTAAGGTTGCTTTCAAATGAATATTTTATTTCCATTGCAAGCTGAACTGTTGGTCCTTGTGCATTTCAGCTGACTAGAAAAGCATTTGATTGATTCATAATAGCCAAAGGCCTATAACATTACTTGCCCCGATGTTAGTTATGGGCTACAAGATAAAACTGTAGAAAAAGTAAAGAAATCTTAAATTACCATAGGGGGAAATATTCTAATACTTGTTTTCCGTAAGGCAAGTTTACTGCAGTCAGAAGAGATTTAGGGACATAAAAACCTAGATTTCATAAGTTAGAGTGCTCTTGGAGTCACTGCTTTTAGGGTGACACGTATAGTTTGGAACTAGGCTGGACTTTTGTGCACATGTAATTCCAAATGCTTTCCCTGAACTGCTACTATTTGTTACATCACTCTAATAAAATGCCAAAGTTATAACATTGTTTTGATATGTTTCCCAAAGCAATGAAATGGTAAAGCTGCTGTGTGCTTAGAGTAAGGATGTTGAAGAGTATGTTAGACTACAGGAAGTAGTATATTTTAATTTACAGCTAAATCAGTTTTAAATTAACAGTGGGTTGACTTATTTGTAGAATTCTGTCTCTGTTTATTGCTAGGGTTCAGTAAAATTAGAGTTATGAAAGCAGAAATAGGCTGTTAGCACAAGTACTGTTCTTTTATTGTCTGTATGTTTTCTAGCTTTGCAAGATAGAGATGACAAAGATTGCTACAATAAAACACAAGCAAGCCACAAAACAACCTCTTTTTTTAATTAAGAATAGCAAAAAAAAAAAAAAAAGGAAGAGAGCCAAATAGATCAGTAACTGAAAGCAAAATCTTGAAAGCATTTGAGCATTCACTTTGAGATAACCATAAGTTTAAAGACATGAAAGACTCAGTTTTCAGTATTTTTCAGGCTTTTTCTATGAGACAGAGTGAATGCTGAGAATAACCTATTGTGAAAGCAATTTACAACAAAATCATAATTTATGAAACTAATGGATAACTGCATATATGCTTGCGTGTGTATTTGTGTCTGTGTGCTTATGTATATTAGTGTGCTTAGGAATATATATATATAATAATTTTTAACATATTTGGTCTGGGAAGTACAGTTTAGGTCAGGATGAACTAAGTTTATTTACTACTCAATAGTTGTTTCTGTGTCAAGAGTTGTAAAACATATTATTTCTGTGTGATTAATAATGCCAAAAATACTCCAAATTTACAGCAAAATTATTATCCTTTTTTTTTTTTTTCTTTTTTTTTGCTAATAGGAGTTTTAGCCTTCAGAGCCTGGAGCAGTGTAGTTGAGCAACAGTTGAGTATGGTAGCTTGGGCTGCATGATCAGTCTCAGGCACTCCTGCAGGTCCTCCTGGTGTGGTGGTGCCCTTGAAAGTAAGGTCATCACATCCCTACATTTTGACCATGAAGGATGAGTTAGCTGTACAGGGAGAGCGTCTTCCAGATTGTTTGACCTTTAACTCATTGGTAGGCTGTTTCTAGATGTTGCTTGTTGACGGTTGTAGTGATTGAATGTGCAAATATTTTAGTATATATCTAGTTCTGCTGTTGCTACCATTTACATGGGAGTTGGTAATTGCATTTTGTATAACACCTTACTACTTGTGCTTTACCTAATAGAAACAGTGTCCCTAGCAACTATTTAGCAACACAGCCCTTGCCTCCTGTATCAGACTGATTAGTCAAATTGTGTCAACTTACTAGGCCAAGACAGGAAGAACATCAGATGAGATGAATCCCAGCCTGGAATTATTATCTTGTTTTCTTTTAAAGCAATAAAGTTTCTGATATTCTGTACAGATTCACATTTAAAAATTGTTTATTTGAAATAACATTTTGTGTCCCCTTCCATTCTTTACTCAGGTTGATGACTACTTCGCAGAGTTTGCAATAGTGCGTGCAGCTCCCTGTAAAAGGTCATTGTCTTCACATCCGAAGTAAATGAGGTATTTCTTCTCCTTGTTGCATTACCTCCTATTCTTCTTATAACACTGCAGCTGTTAAACTGCTGTTATTGACACTGACATTCTGGAAGTCGGGGTTTCAGACCACAGCTACTATTTCCTTTATGATCTGCAAGAGCTTTTGTACTCCTGTCCCACTTTTCATGTTCTGGTAAGAATTTTTTTTTCATGCTTCTAGAAACTGACTGTGAGGGACCATTAGTTGTCATTAGTGAGGATCACTATATGATTACTTTTTAAAGAAAAAAAAGGCCTTCTAACCAGACAATATATAGCATTTGAGTCAAGTCAAACCCTTAACTTTCTATTTAGCTTTTCAAAAGTACATCTGGTTTTGAATAGGTGACTGTACTGAAGATGGAATTAATGAATCACAGAATCATACAGTACCACAAATTAGAAGGGACCCACAAAGACCATTGAGTCCAGTTCCTGAATTCACATAGGGGAACCTAAAAGTTATACCAAAAGTCTAATAGTGTAGTCCAAATGCTCCTTGAACACCAACAGGCTTAGAGCCATGACAACTCCCCTGAGGATCTTGTTCCAGTTCTTTAAAAATGTTTCAATAATAAAAACAAATCCAAAGTCCTCAAAGCAACCAGATGACTACATGTCCTCTGAAAATGTCCTCAAAAATTTATATATAGCAATTGCGTAAAAAATAGGATATATCACATTAGTCGTTTGCCTTATTCTGTTTTCTTTTGATAATGGACAAGTGCATGTACAGATATCTTCTGATGAAAGAAAATCAAATGTTTTTGTGCAATAGAAATAAATGTTGTTCCTGTCTCAGAAGACATTTATCCCATTTATAGGCAAAACATTTCTGCTCCAGAAGATGGTATGTTGTGAGGGTCACTTGGTCTTGTTCATCACTTTGTAACTGCCATATATGATTTATATTTCATAAACAGATGACAAATTACTCTGATCCTTGTTGTGTTAAAATTATTCCAGTTGCCTTCTGAAAAAGCCATAAGTGTATAAGAATAAAGAATTGTATCAGGATTAATCAGGTATATAACAAATCCTTGACTTTACATTACAGCATTAGAATGAGAGCTTGGCTGATTTTTTCCTCTTAATGACAGAACAAAAATAAAGCATTGAGTTATGGATAATTAGGAATTTGCCTTCTGTTACACAACGTTACATAAATTACAGAACTTTGCACAGTTAACTCTATATTTGATATCAGTGTCATATGTTGATATTAGTTGGATATTTTTATTAGGGGTTTTTCTTTCCTGCAATGGGCTGCTGGCAATTTGAAAAGGAAGATGTATCATGATATTGTCCTTTAAGAAAATATATTACAGTGTTATAACTAAATATCTATGTTGTGATAGTATTTTTACAATTAAATAATAGCAAAAATATCTATTGCTAGGATACATGTGTTTTATGCTATTTAGCATGCAATGAATCAACACTAGGCCTGGCTGTATTCACAAAACAGGAGAAGAGTTATCTGAGAATGACTTTTGAAGGTCATGCAGCTCAAATTCTGCCTGGCAGCATGACAGGAATGATTTTTCTAATCTGGTCTTGAAAACAGGGTAATCAGACATGATAAAGCATTGAAAACATGGTCATTAATGATCTGGGAATGGGAGTGAACAAATAGATATTCCGCTCTGCAGAGGATGCTCAGCTCTGCTGGATAGTTAAATACCATGCTCAAGGCAAGCAGCTCCACAAGGACATCAACAACACTGTGTAGGCTAAAAGATGAGCTTCGGTTTGGATGAATGAAAATATATGTATAGATAACTATAAGTAAACTATACCATGTCTGTGTGATGCTGAACAACAGTAATGCTTACAGCACTGAAAATATGGCTCATTAAGAATTCCTGCATTTTTATGCTTTCTTCATAAATACAATGCAATACTCGAGGTGTAGGCATGTCAGAGTTTTACAGAGGTGAAATCATTTCACTATCTTTTATAGTTTTGGTCTCTATAAGAACAGAAGACAATTGAAGAGTATTAAGGAAAGAACAGAGAATTGCAGCATAAGATGTTGCCTTGTTACAAAGTGCTATAAAGGCTAGTACTCTTCAATTCAGAGACGAAAAAATTGAAGAGAATTATGCCAGAGGTTTATCGAGACATAAGGAGCCTTGATTAGTTGTTCACATACAGAATTGAAAGCATTCTGTTAAAGTATCAAGAATTTGATTTAAACAAATATGACAGAATACAGTGGGAAATGAACTTCTGTAGCTTACTGCCACATGACACTGTGGAAGCAGCAGTATCAGAAATTTTAAACAATGAGTCAAAGAAGTTCATGGACAAGTCCATAGAGATCAGAAACAGAATAGTCAGAATCCTATACATTATTTACTCCAGGAACATGAGGAAAAACTACTGCAGAAAGTGCTAAAGCTTTAGCTTTAGTAAGTGTTTCTTACTACCACTGCTAAAGACTTGAATCGGGGTTAAAAGGAGTATTGGTTTGACACAGCAGGGTATTTCTTGTGTTCTTCCAACCTCCCCTGGACACCTAGGAGTTTCCAATTCTTGCTATAAAATACCTGTAATTCTTTTTAACAATTTAAAAAATAGCACAATAAAGAAAATTGGCGAAGTTACAGACAATCATAAATGTATCTACAATCTTATTTTACAGAGCAATTTAACACTTTTAGTAATTAAGGGTGTTTGTAGTTTGTTATTTTTTGGGGGTTTTTGTAAGTATACTACCTCTTCTCAATATGGATCATGACATCACCACTGGCAACAGAAGTTTAAGCATAATAATGTCTTCCTGCTGTTAAATAAAGCATGAGAGAATCTAAAATGTAATTTAACCTGAAACATCTGAGAGCTACTTATCATCTGGCAACTAGTCCCAAATACCTACATTTAGAAAGAAAGATATAAAAACATGTCTTAAAGACTGTATAGTTCCAAGGTGATTAGAGAAACCTTCTTTAAAAGAATTAATTATTTACCATTTTTTAATTATTTAAATGGTTATAATAAGAAGTAGGCATATTCAAATATATAAAACATTAATTAAAATGACATTATTCTGAAGTCAAAATTCTAAGAAATTATGTCAGTTTGGAAATCTCATATGAGTTTTAATAAGAACATATTACAAAATATAGCTAGCTCTGTGTGTGCTTGTTTTAAATCTTACTTCCATTTTTGTCAGTAACAACATATTCAATATAGACCTCCATTTGAGTTCACATGGGAGATGCATCTATTGTCTTTATTAAGATATCTCTGTTTTAGTAAATTAATTGCATTGTGATCATCAATTCTAGCTATTTGATCTTAAGTATATTTTCTTCCTATAATATTTTCTTAAAATTTTTAAAATGTTTTTTTCTTTAAATACTTTTAAACAAACTTTCTAACTGTTAGGACTCAAAATAAAGACGATTCCAAAAGTAAATACAAAAATATGGCAGGTATTTAGGTAAAATATTTCTATGTCTTTTAGACATAGAGATTTATTTATTTATTTTTTCGGCAGTGAGGGTGCCGAAATGTAGATACACATCTCTGGACTTTTTCACAGCTTTCGAAATTGATGAAGTGTTGTATCATGTTTACTATCTGAATACATAACATCTATTGCCTTCACAAACTAGAATTTTTGCTCACTGTCTTTCAAAGGTAATACCTGAACCGAATGCAAATAATGCCGGTTAACTGGGATGCATTTTATGGTTTGGGGTTAACAGAGAAACGTTTGTGAACACTGCATATAAAAAAATACTCTGTTGTCACTAAAGATGCAGCATGCAGTGAGGTTCTGCTACCTAGCACAAAGCACAATAGATGAAGACTATTCCAAGCTCTGCATTGGAGTTATATATTTTTTATGAAAGTAGAGTGAATCACCTAGGAAAGAGGAGAGTAGACGGAGAGCATTCATGAGGAAAAACATCTAGGTGACTTTGATTCTTACAATAGTGGGACAGAGCAAAGTGCAGTGTTAATTTCTTTCGTATGTGTAAAGTGAATGTGTATTACACGGGTGTTTTTACTAGAAACCACACACTGGACTTTTTCTGTTTAAGAGGAAAGAATTTACCAATGTATAAAAATACTGCCACAGGGATATGAATCAAATTCTGTGCTGCAGTTCAATGAAACTGAAATGCCATAGCAGGGAATATGTAATAAATCCTACAAACAGATTACTATACAGAAGTGAGTCTTACATCGTTGCATCTGAAAGAGTAGATGCTGTGCTCTGATGTACAAACAGCAAAATGATTTGATTAGATTTAAAATAAATGATTTTAAATTAACTACTAGAATAGGACAGATTAAAAGTGCTATATTTTCACTGAACATCTGCTATTATTGTGTCATTCAGGTGACTCATATGCCTACATTTCCCCTGAGGATGCCAAGTTGCTAAAATCATCTACTTTATGATTGGTACCAGTAGAAGACATAGAGAAATTTGACTTTAGCAAGAAGTGTCATGTCAGTGTATTTCTTTCTCTGGAAACACAACACAAGGTTACCTTTTCACTGTTTTTTGGGTTTTTTTTTAACTAACCCATTACTGCTAATATTTTAGACACAATATTTTTTTTAACTACTGGCTATGCTTAGTAATTCTCCATTCTTGGACAGATGAGATTTTCAGATGAGGTAAAGATAAAACATGGATTTTTCGAGTTACATTTAATTGATTCAGCACCAGGCTGAGCTAATAGCCTGTTTGAATAAATGCCACTGTAGGTATCCACACTGCACACTGGTATGCTCAGCTGTTTCCCAAATTCCCCTTGTGCATAGTGTTAAAAGCTGACATAAAACTATATGCAACACCTAGTGGCTGACATAAAAGTAGTAATGACAACTGTGATTAATTTCTTGCTTTCATGCCTTTGTTGTTTCAGTGTTTTAAAAGTGGTTTCCGTATCAGCAATCAAAACAGAGCTCTTCACATTGTCCTGGTTAAGAGAATAATAAATGCTTTCTATTACAAAGTGTTCTTCAGCTATGCGCATCCTTTTATTTTTTTCTATTCTTAGAGTGAAATTGTCTCTAGCCCTTATGTTTTCTTCTTTCATAATTTTCTATGGCCTGTGATAAACTTAAAATCACTTATGTGGGACTGACGATGTAATTTTATTGTCTGAACCTTTGGTTTCTGAAAATTTGAATGGTCTTAAATATTAACTGAAATAATCATAAGCTTTCACCAAGTAGCATAATGAGTAGCCCACTGAAGGAAACTATAGATTTGTGTAACTAGGGTGATGGGTGAGCAGACTGATTTTATAGAGCCGTTTTCCTGAATTGATCCTTAGTCATTAAAGGTCTTAGAGAAAGAAAACAAATATTAATATGTTTTAAATAATTGAATCTCTGTATGAAGCAACTAAAATTCCTCAGCTGCAGATTCATTTTAGTACAAAACTCCTTACTTTGTTATGACAGCTTTTATCAAATCTCTGTCATGACAGAAAGAAACATTACCATAGAGAGACAGAAAATAGCTTTCCCACTGCAATGAATTCCTGGCTTCACCAAAATGAATGACAAAACTCTCATTAAAGTCAATAGCTAAAGAAAAGCCTTCGCTCAGATTTGTTGATATTGCAGTATCAAGCGATACTTAATTGTACCTATGGACCCAGGCTAGATATTGAATCTTCTCAAAGCATTAAAGAAGTTAAAGAAAAAAGTGATAATGTTTTGATGAATCTCATTTGTACAAGAGAAAAGGATTCACAGAAGAGAATAAACAATAAATATAAAGCCTACCATTTCCTGATATAGAAGATGTCATGGTGACAAAGCAAGTTGTCTCACTAAAATGTCACTTACCTGTGTTTCAGCAGTACAATCCTTAAAACACAAGTAGTAGAGATTACAAAAATTTCAAGGACTTTGAACACTGTCCCCACATTATTCACTGAAAATGAGCATTCTGATTTTTGTTTGTGAGCTGTTGTCCTGACTGTAGTGAGTTTATTTCTGCCCATTTTCGGCAAACTATGATGACTGTTACCATAGAAGTGGAATTATTTTCAAAATCTAATAATAATAGTAATAAATACTAATAATACAGGTTTTTTCCTCCCTGTTTCCAAGATCAGCATTCATGGAGATGAGAGACTTCTTTCTTTTGTGGCAGGCCGCTTTATAAACCTGTGTTTTTAAGTTGAGATATTCCTGTGTTTTTAAGCTAAAGTTCTTCCCAATACGCCACTGAAAGAGACTTCCCAGAGAAAGAAAAAGGCCTTGGCAACAGAAAGTAGCCTGCCTCTTATGGAAAACTGCAGAAGACTAGGAGAGATCAAAAACTAACAAACCTCCATGATTTTCTTTGTTGTTTACTGATGTGATATTTTGAGAAGAGGAATATATCAAACTATTAGCCTATGGCAGTAGCAGGGGAAATGAGACTTCACTAAGTTATTAAACACCCTTTGTATGGAAGCTCTGGCTCCAACACCCCTCAGCAGTTGTGTTTTGAAAAGACTAGAAGCTTAGGCACTGTGTTTCCTAAATGCTTCAGTAATAGAAATAAATTAATACTTGAATGTACCTAAGATGAATAAATTGGCTGTTTCATTCCTTTATTCTTTGCTTATAGCAATAAACACACATACTTGACAGGGTTGTGACACTGCCTTACCAGTCCACTGAAGTGCTGATAGATATACAGAAATTACAGCTTCCTAATAAGACAAACAAATGATTCCCAACATAAAACTACCTTGAAAAAATATCATGTGTTTGCAAGTAACTTTCCAATGTCTTAATTTTTTTAGCATCACTTTATCAAAGTGCAAACTATGTTTTTAATGGAAGATCACAATGTACATGGAATAAAAAGAAATCCTCGTAGTTACTGTGATTTTGTACTATTTTCCTACCTATTATCCAGTAAGATTGTAGATGTCCTCAGAAAATACTCTGCTTATAACTGATTTTTCACTCTTCTCTTATTCTGTTCTTCTTACAAAGGCAAACATTGAAGAACAGTTTGACAATTATTAACTTATTGAAGTAAATAGCACTTTAAAAATTAGTAGTAAGTTTGTGCCTTGAAGAAGAAGATAAATTCTTAGTTTCTCTCCTTACCAATAGGAGATGTGGAAAGTCCACTGCCTTTTAAAGGGACTTATTTATCTAGTCTAATTAAATGTTTTTACTATGTTTTTGGAACCTAGAAATATCACATAGTGATACTGACACCCAAAGGAACACCTACTTAATGTTTTCTGCATCAAAACCTAGAAGCGAAAATTAAAAACTAAGAATAATGGAACCGAACTAACTTGATAGGTCAGCTACAGTTCTCTTTTCTATAATTTTTTATGTCATATGCAGCAAACCAGAAATTTATCCAGTAAGAAGAATATCTAAATTCCTCCCACATATTCTATGAAAACATGATCTCAAGACTATCTGTTATTCTCAGTTAAGAAATCTTTCTTAATGACATGGGTATAAATATCGCATTAAAGGACTTACTCAGTCAGAAGCAGTCCAGGAAGGATTTGGCTATTAATATACACATGGAAAGAATTGCTCAGCTTCCTGTTTTCAAGAGTTTTATCTCATTTCATGTCTCATAATATTTATCCAAACATTATTTGAGGATCAATTTTTAAACATTCTTTGAGACAACTAAAAAGCTCTATTGCTTCATTACTGATGAGTATGTTTGCCACTAAATTATAATTATGTATGAAGACATTCTTAGATTCTGTATATTCTGTGTTTTCTGCAGGGGGTCTCATGTTCATCATAGGAAAATTGGTCCTATTATTAATACTAATTATGTAGAGTATCTCATATATTTTTCTGGATTTAATGATTCTATGATTCTATGATCTAGTGATAGAATAAGGTGCAAGTTGGAAATTAGGAGGTTCCATATAAATATCAGAAGGAACTTTTTCTATCCATATCCCCGGGTATGTTCCTGTGTAACTTGGTCTAGGTGATCCAGCTGTGGCAGGGGGATTGGACTAGATGATCTTTCAAGGTCCCTTCCGATCCCTATTGATTCTATGATTCTATTCAGCTTGAAGGTAAAGCTGGATTTCTTTAGTAAATACCCACATTAATGGGATGCAGCACACTATACTTCAAAACTCTAAATTAGGACACTAGTCCTTCCCACTTTCTGTAGTGAGAAAATAATATTGCTTATGTTCTTCCTGTTTTTCACAGATTTAGAGCAGGAACCTAATGCAAAAGGAGTCTTTTACTCCAGATGTAACTCCTAAGGAGAGAAAGTTGCAAATAATTGGTTGGAATTCCTTCATGACTAGATGCTTGTAACTCTGAAAATAAATTGCAATTATTGGTCATCTGTCTATTGATGTTTCACTAGTGATCATTCCTCATAAAATGTCTAAAAAGTCCAAGCGTCTGAGTTCCAGCCATCTTTCATTGCAGCTATGCAACTCCTTATTGCATTAATGATGTCTGATAATTTAAAGGTATGTAATTATTCTGGCTTACAAAACTGTGCTTATCATTTTTAAATGTTAATATATAAGACATGAACCCTTTTTCATCTACTTGAAAGAAAAAAACCCTCTTCTTATGTCATGGCAGGCACGGATTTTTCATGCGTTGTTTTTTTTATCCTGTAAAGAGTCTGTTTAATCATGAACCCCTAGCTAGGTGATTTAACACCACCAAAACAAGTATTTCATGATGACCACTATCTTCTCACATTCCTACATGTTCAGCCTCATTACAGTGAAAGAAAAGGCAGAAAATGATTTCTCCAATTTATCATTGCGTTTGTCTGGAGGCAATTTTCTGACTGAAATGACACAAAATCCGCTGGGAAACAAGAGCTGTGTACCTTATAAATATGCAGTCATAACTTCTCTTATCAAGCTTTTGACTGTGTTGCTATGACTGTCATAATAAGCAGAAATGCTACAGGAGGAAACTAAGAAGGTTTTTGTTTTAAATTCCCTGATGCATTTCGTAGCACCCACAAAAAAATGCCATCTATTGTAGGCACCACCGTCTGAAATATTACTACATACACATCTGGCAAATGTTGTCCACTGCGGTGATACCTCTTATTCACTTCAGAATTCAGAATCAATATTTGGAAAGTCATTACAACTGCCTATCCATCAATATATTATGTAGATGAGGTTGATTTGGACAATTGTTTTTCTTTTGCTGACCTTTAGTATTTCCTGGTACACTTCAGCTTCCTCTTCTTTCCACTTACTGTTTATCAAGTAAATCACAGAAGAAATCTGTTGGAGTGATGAAATAAAAATTGTTTGCCTGGACAGAATATGGACAATATGATCTTTTTTTCTGGGTTTTTATATGTGCATTTACAATTTCTCTAAGCCCAGAGCCTCAGATTCTGACAGCAATGTGCTGCAGCCGGCACACTGCTCCCTCCTCCTCACCAACTCCATTTTGCAGAGACACAATTAGCACTCTGATACGAGTTAACCAGAGTATGATGTGGTTAAAAATCTGTCAGCCAGTCCTAAATGGCTGAGAGCTCTTATTTGGTCTTTTGCACTTTTGCATTTCACTTTGTGATCTAGCTGAACAGGAATACAGCTGACTACAGAAATACCTCTTAGCTGCTGTGTTGGATAGCAGTAGATTAAATAATAAACCACAAATCAGTCTGGAAACACGTACAGACAGGTGTGTGGAGGTTGGTAACTAGGGCTGTTGCTTACTTCATGAAACACAGAAAGAACTAAATAGTAGTTCCTTGAGAGGTAGCATTTTATTACTGTTGTTATTGTTGATAATGATCTAAGAAAAAACTAGTATGGAAGGAGGCCTGATTTAGAGTGAAGTTCAAGGGAATACTGTATATATATTCAGTTTGCTACAGGCTAGTAAAAAAGGCAAAATAGACAGAGCTTGTTATCCTGAAATAAGCAAGCCAACAGTGTTAGAAGTTCAGCAGAATGTCTGAGTTCATGAGCAAAACACCGTAATATGTTGGTATGAGAGCTCCTGAAATCCTCAGAAGCTCACCTATACATAAACAATAATGTTTCAGCTCCTGCAGGTGCTGAACATCACACACTCAAAAAAGGGCTGCTGGGGCCTGATTTGCCAGCTGGTCTGAAGGAGCAGATTATTTGTTCCTTATTTGCTTTCACCTTAAATTTATCCACAAAAAGCTTGGGTATTTTTTGTCTCTTTATACATGTACCTTTTCTGAAACAGGAGACTACATCCATTCCCAAAAGTAGAATTCATTATTCAAAAAACCACATTGTAATTTCAGATTCCTGTCTGCATATTTGTGCTTTCAATAGGTTTACCCAAACAAGAAGCATAATTAGTTTTTACCTTGTACCAAGGGTCAAACAATCATCTTTGATTATCTGATGGCTTTTTTGCCCTCTCAGATCAATAGAAAAGTGGAAGGCAGGAAAAAGTCTATGATTTCTATTCTTTGCAAGCCTGGTTTGTGTATACTAAGTTGAACAAAGACACAGGATATATTGAGAAGAGTAATATAGTCTGCAAAAGCCACTCACCAAATAAGGAGCTGATAAAACAGAGAATCATGGAATCATTAGGGATCAGAAGGGATCTCAAAAGATCATCTAGTCCAATCCCCTTGCCACAGCAGGATCACCTAGACCAAGTTCCACAGGAACAGATCCAGACAGGTCTTGAACATCTCCAGAGAAGGAGACTCCACAAGCCCCCTGGGCATCCTGTTTCAGTGCTCTGTTACCCTCACTGGGAAGAAGTTCCTTCTGATATTTAGATGGACCCTCTTCTGTGCCAGCTTGCACCCACTGTACCTTGTTCTATCAAAAGATGACATTGAGAAGAGCCTGGCTCCATCCACTTGACACCCACCTCTCATATATTTATAGGTCACCCCTCAGCCTCCTCTTCATTTCGAAGTGACAAAGGGAACAAAGCATTACCTCACTTGCATATTCAAATGTAAATCTGCAAAACTTAACAGTCCAGCTTTACTCTACTACGAATCACCTTTCAGCATCAGATCCTGGATTTAAACTGTGGCAATATAATTTCTTCTATTTCTAACTACACCTTCCTTTCCTTTCATATAAAGCACTCTCTATTTCTTTTCCTTTATATACCCATGTCATATTAAATTGAATATCTCTTTTGTGTTTCCTATCAGTGTATTTTTTTTTCCATTTACTTTCTTATTTTACTTGCTTACCATATATTCCTGAATTCCCCATTCTCTTCCCACAGCTGTGTTTTCATTATTTTTATATTCTTTTTTCTTCCTTTTTTTTTTTTGGCTTAGTGAAAAGGAGATAAGAAGAGCCCTGCAGTTCTCGTATTATTGCCCAACAGAAAGCTGGCTGTGAATTCAGAGTTCTGAAAAATTTTCTCTACCTTCCATGAATGTAGCATAGCACCAGTACTTCAGGTGGCTGAAGGGCATATTTTCAGTTCATAAGAAACAAAAAGTGGAAGGACAGATACTATCATAGTTGTAGGAACTCCAGCCCAATTCATTCTTAGTGAACTAATTAAAATTAAAGAACAAGCAATAAAAAAGAAAGGAAAAAAAATGTTAAGAAATGCCACTTCCATGATTTAAAGGAGGTATTTGGTGCCTGGTTAGTTACAAGAAGATTTTACTGTTTTAACTCTCCTGTGATACAGGCATCCTGGGCCAGTGCTACATGGATCTGTTGGAATGGGTCTGCATCCAGCAGCATGTCATCAGAGGCATTAAATGAAAGACAGGTCAGCTGGGAAACAGCAAATTCTAATCACCAGTAGCACGCAGGTCAGCATTTCTCTGGTTTCAAAGTATATTGGCAAAACCTCAAGATTTCTATAAAATTCATAGGATTTTAATGAAAGCTTTAGGACAGGCTTAAGAACAAAATGTATTTGCTTTGATAAACACTTTCAAAAGAAATCTTGAGGCAACATTTTTAAAACCAACATTACCTTCTTTTCTATGACATATTTGACTGATATTTGGTGTCTTACATCTTGTTTTCCTTTTTTTTTTTAAAAGGTTGCTTTTTTAAAATTTATTTCTACAACAGAATTGCGTAAAGACCAGAGAGAACTAGGAAACATTAACACTCCTCCAGATGGAGATACCCTATTCTTGATAGTTTCTGTTCTTAGAGCAAACCGCGCTCACTGAGCTGAAACAAATGATGTTATTACACCATATAAACTATTGCCATGTAAAGCTTAAGCTAGTAGTTTTTTTCTATTTATATATTCTGCCCTAACTAGCTGCTATTGGTTCAAAATGTCTCCTTCAATTACATTAATCTTTCCCCAGACTACCATTTTGCTCTTCAGAACACTAAAACTTCCTGGACTGGTCAGCAAGTAAATGCTGTTAAGTGACCAGTAGCCATGGGATTACTTTTTCCTGGTCATTAAGTTAATTTCCCTTGGCAGGATCGACTGGCCTTTTTCTTTGTACATTATCTGCTTTTGTGACACTTCAGAACTTTACCTGTCTGAATTGAATTTTCAATATGACACTTTAATATATTTTTTCTGCAAAGTCTTTGATTCAGGTAATGATAGCAACATCAATAAAAAGAAGGGTAGGAGTACAATGGACATGTTATACAAAATACGTTTTCTTTATTTCAGCCATCTAATTAGATATCTTCTCCTTTTTGCTATCTTTTAACTAAAATAAAAGCTTCTTTTAAGGTTTAGAATCTAAATTTTGTTCTGCATTTAGAGTCAAATTGGATGATTTGAACAATGTTCATTCCCCAAAAATAATTTTTCTTAAAATTAGGTTAGGGAGATTTTGGGATGAAGGCTGGACTTGACAATCCTGGAGATCCTTTCTAGCCCTGATAATTCTGTGATTCTTAAGAAATATCTTAACAGGTTTTTTTGTCATTTATTATAATGTTTCCGATCAGATAATATACTTCTTCTACTTTTCCTGATCACATTTAAAGTCTACTTTACCAGAGCTTTTCATGGAACCATAGAAATATTTTGGAAGGAAAAGACCTTTAAAAACATGGAATCTAACCATTAACCTGATACTATCAGGCCCACTGCTAAATTATATCATTATGCTTCAAATCTACACTACTTTTAAACACATCCATGGATGGCAATTCAACCACCTCCATGGGCATCTGCTTCCAATGCCTGATAGTCCTTTCATAGAATCATAGAATCATTAGGGATTGGAAGGGACCTCGAAAGATCATCCAGTCCAAACCCCCTGCCACAGCAGGATCACCTACACCAAGTCGCACAGGAACAGATCCAGACAGGTCTTGAACATCTCCAGAGAAGGAGACTCCACAATCCCCTGGGCAGCCTGTTCCAATACTCCGTTACCTTCACTGTGAAGAAGTTCCTTCTGATATTTATATGGAACCTCCTCTGTTCCAGCTTGCACCCATTGCCTCTTGTCCTATCCCCAGATGACACTGAGAAGAGCCTGGCTCCATCCTCCTGACACCCACCCCTCACATATTTGTAGATATTAATGAGGTCACCCCTCAGCCTCCTCTTCTTCAATCTAAGGAGACACAGTTCCCTCAGCCTTTTCTCATAAGGGAGCTCCTTCATCACCTTTGTTGCTCTGTACTGGGCACCCTCCTGCAGCTCTGTGTCCTTCTCGAACTGAGGGGCCCAGAAGTTGACACAATACTCCAGACGTGGTATGACTAGTGCCTTGTGTCTTCCAGGCTTCTGGATTAGATGTGGTATGTTTTTCTCTAGCAGCAAGTACTACTGACTGCCAACAAGAGCTGGACAACATTAATGCTTAAAAGCCATTGAAAGGTCATGGAGTTTGGGGGAAGTATTAATCCTTGAAGGAAAGAGTGTTACTCTGGTTTTCAAGAAGGGCAAGAAAGAGGACCTAAGTGTTCACTATCACCTTGGTGCTTAGAAATGTCACAGGGCAGATAATTCTGAAAACTTATGAAAGACACGGAGTTGACTGAAAAGAGCATGAATTAATTTAGACAGGGTAAGTCATTCCTTATAATCTTGAAAACCTTCTATGAAGAGAAGATTGGTGTGGTTGATAATTAGAGAGCATGGTGGTTTTTTCTCTGAACAATAGAAAGGCTGAGGTTTCCCTAACATTTTGATGAGACAGGTTGCTCTTCTATGGACTGCCGCAAGGAGTGCTACTGGCTTCAGTACTGTTTAACCCCTTCATTGATGACACAGATAATGGGATACACTACACACTCAGGAATTCTTTAGATGAATAAAAAGGAAGACTATTGCAAGGATGTCATTGGAGGTGAACCTTTCCCTTTAGTTAGCATTGGTGAGACACGTCCAGAGTGCTGGCTCCAAATATGGGCTTCCATGGGCCAGATAAATAAGGGTATAGTGAAGTAAAGAAGCAATGGGTGTAGGAAAGTCCTTTAAACATATGAGAAATCATTTTATACCTTGAGATGCTTAACCACGGCAATAAATTGCCCAGAAAAGTCATGGGCACCTTTGGAAATCTTCAAAACCTGTCTGCACATAGTCCTGATTATTCTGTTCTAGCAGACTTTGCTGTAAGCAGGGAAATGAAAATAGCCAGTCTTATCAGTTGCCTTCTCACTCACTCTTTGATTCTGTAATTTAAAGTCTCCATTGAATTTTTCTGCAATTTAGCAGAAATTACTGAAGAGGTTGGAAGTTGAGTCCTTCTAAGAACTGAACTGGAAGACTGGTTTCTGAAAACAATCATATTGCAGATTGTTAACCTTGGCTTTCTCCCAGGTGCCCATCATGCTGGTCTATCTCTCCCCATCAGCAGAACACTGATAAAAGAAAGTTCATAGGTTGAGATAAGCTGAGGGAGATCACTCACTAATTATGGTCATGGGCAAAAGATGCAACTTGACAAAGATTAATTAAACATATTGACTATTAATGGCAGACTAGGGTAGTGAAAAATACCTTTCCCACACCATCTTTATGAGTCTCAGCTTCCCTCCTGTCTCTTCCCCTATGAAATGCAGGAAAGATGAGGATTGGGGATTCTGGTCACTCCATAATACTTCATCTATGCCATTCCTTCTTACTTACACTCTTCTCCAACTCCAGTGTGGGGTCTAGCAGGATTCAGTCCTTCAGAAACAGCTTCTATGTGGATCCCAAGGGTTCACTAAACTATTCTAAGATTTTATGAACTGCTCCAGCACGCATCTTTTTCATGGTGTGAAGTCCTTCTGGAACAGACTACTCCAGCTTGGGTCCCCATAGGTTACAGTTGCAGCCAGAACTGCAAGGTTTAAATTTTATTCAGGGCACATGCAAATGATACAGTGTGTGTTCCTCCATGGGCTGCAGGCAGGATGCTTGCTCCATCATTTACCCCCATGAGCTGCACCTCCACTCAATACACTGGAAAGCTGCTCAGACTAGGTTAGAAATTCCACCTGACTATGTAACATCAAATAAGCTTTAAAATTTAGTGTCTTAGAGGACAAATCTGAATTTTGGACTTGAATTATTAAGTATAGTTTAGATTTCTGATCCTGTCACCTAAGTAGCTGTTGGGATCTAGACCTTAGCCCTCATCTAATTTACCATCAAAATGCAGTGCAGAGAAAGTAGTGTGACAGAAAGAAATTGAGTGTTGCCATTCATTTGCATTACTTATTAGGCTTCAGGATTACAGCAGCATCAGTGCCAAGAGTGGATTCTTGATTAAAAGGAAAAAAAAGGGGTTTTTGTAAGTTAACTATATTATTTTCACTTCTGTTGAATTTGTTTGCCAGTCACCTATCTCACAAAGCCAAGTAGACTTCAAGATGTCATGCTGTTTTCAGCTGCTATCTTGAATATGGCATCCCAAGAGACAGAAGCTCATTCTAGTCTGTGAATCAGATGTGCCTGTGAAGACGAGTACTAAGAAAATAAGCTTGTAGTTATGACTTTTCAGTTTCTCTGCTGTCAGACTTTCCTTAACAAAAATTTTGCAAAGGTTTGGATCAGTTTCCCTGGTGGCTGAGGATTCTAAATAAAGGAATCTGATTTTGACAGGTGGGGAAATAAGTAAGTCTTAGGATAAAGTCCTGCTGTTTGGGTAAGTTTCTTGCATATACTGAATATTTTTTAATTAATTTGCAAACACTATGATTGTGTCTATATTGATAAAGTGACACAAGCCAACCGCTGTCCCCAAGAACAGAAGGCATAGCACAGTTTGTGTCCTCACTTCTTCAAAACTTCTTCCTTTTGAGCAGTTTATCCATAGTTTTTGTTCTAGTTGGCCCTGGGTCTCCCTAGAACAGTATCTGATAACCTATAAAACTTGATGCGGCACTCTAAAACATTATGCATGCAGGGAATGAAATACTGAGAGCAATATACTGTATCCCAACAGTAGTTGGTTGTATACTTTAATGCACTTATTCCATACCTTGTGGTAAGAACTAAGAACATTTACAGGTGCAAAGCCTGGAATGGAGTCCTTTGAAGGACTTGATGGGTAAAGGGAAGTTAAACATGGAGCATCTTTCATTTATGCTGACTTTAGGGGAAGAACTTGCAATGAAATAATGCCTAAATTATTAAATTATGCCCAGTCTTTGTCTTGCAAACAAGTAGATGCACTCTTTTACCGGAGATATTCCCCAAAGAAGATAGCAAGTTATTTGCTGCATAAAGCCACATTTCTTAACTTTACTCCTTTTTTGACTCTTGCTTTTGCATCTCAATGAGAAATAAACTGGCAATCTCCACTCATTCATTTGTATATTAATGAAAATATGTTAAGACCTTTCATCCTCATTCTAACTCAAGACAGAATCGACAGAATTAGAAAAGGGATTGTTAGGTGTAGGTATGGCAAAAGTTCAATGCATTCAGTGTATAATTTAATGCTCATAGGAAATGGGTTTATTTTTTATAATAGGAAGGTCAACTGCTTCAGTTTTGCTAATGCTGAAAAGACACAAAGGAGTTAGAATATCAAACAAGAGAAATATTTTAAAAGGAAAAAAAATCCCCTGAAATATGCTTAATTGGGATGTCAGACAATACAATCATTCATTCCCTGTAGAGAAAAAGTCGTTCGCATGTACTGTAGCAAAGTTGGCATCAAAAGAGAGACATGTATTTCTTAGGACTTTGTGACTGACTACTTCACAATTTTTTTGTCCCTTTTTGCACATTTTTTGCAGCTGGAAGCAATAGCAATTTAACAATAAATTTTCTCATAATTTTTTTTTTAATATTTCCATACAAATATAGAATGAAAAATCTGGTAGTCTTTGGCATAACAGGTGGTATTCCTCTAATCTTAAACAAATTTCCCAACTAGTAACCTACTGAACCAGAAGATGAACTACTTTTCCCAGTCCCTCTTCCAGAGGCCTGAGACAAGAGACACTACTGGCCTATAGATAATACAGTCCTTAAAAGATTTCAAAATTATACTGAAATTTGACTAACAGGCAGGTATCTCTAGTAGTACATTGTCTAAATCTTTGTAATGAATCACATAACCCTAATCCTTTTACATTACTAAAACAGACATAAAACATGAGAAACATGTTACCTATCCCATCTGAGCAGGTGTCAACATATACTTTGGCGTTACATAAACTAAATTCCTTTTTTCTGATTAGGAAGGCATCTTAGATTTATTAGTTCAGTCAGTGCCACATAAGCATTACTATTTGCAAACTTTATAAAACATTATGATGTTGGAGGATAATTAGAGTTTGTTGGGCTTTTTTTAAAAAAAAAAAATTCATTTTTAATTCACTGAATGTCTAATGTGATCCTTTCAGAGGATATATAGCATGTAATAAATTCTCATAGGTACCATCACAGCAGTCTTTATCAGAATCAGCAGTGATCAGGAGTGATCCATTGATAAAAAACAGAAATAAAATTTTTAAAATGAAGGTTTACCTTTTCTTTCCCCTTCTAAACCTAGAAAATATGAAACAGCATGAAGTTATCTTTCTAGGACACTGTTCATTAGTTCCCTTGGTATTTCCATCAGCCAAGTAGGCTTTGTTTTTCTCTAATCCCTTCCCAGAAAAAACATGGTTCAAGTTATCTTACCTAGTATGTGGAAGAACCAAGCAGTATCTAAATCAGTCAGATCTTCAGCTGAAATTCTGTAGAGCCAATTTTCACAGAAATAAAAGACAAAAAACTGTCTGTGGCTAATTTTATTTAGCCTTATGGCAGTTCTGCCCTAGATAATAATAATTACATTCCCTAGGTTTTCTGGGGGTTGTATGGGAGTATTGTTTCCCTTCACACTCCTTTTTGGTGTCAGAAAGGTCATTTAAAGCATAGTTAATCCATTTATCTCAGATCCATTGAGACATAAAGTAAATAATGTAGTACCCTCATCCCAATAAATCTTTATCATCCCAGTTACTGCATTCTTCCTTCCCTTGGGTATCAGTTGCTCTGCTGCAGTTTTTTTTTGTTCTAACATTTCATCACATTCATTCTTCAAACACATTTATTAAAAACACTTTTAACTAGAAGTTAGAAACCTAACTACAACTGAATTAATAAGTACTTGACTGTTTACCTAGCTTGTTCCTTTTATTCTATACAGATTTTGAAATAATTTTCTCCATTTGCTTTCCACATGTACTTGTTAACTTGTTGCTCATGATGTCTGTATCTATTATTATTTGTATATTAACAGTTCCCTATTCATGGAGATGGATACTGTTTGGCGTTTTTGGATAAGAATGTTTATCTGCAGGGAATAGTTGTCTTAGTTTTCAGTTTGTAGTTCCTTTGGGCTTGGTATTTCACTGCACATGTCTTCCTGGCAGAAGGTATTTTTAAAAGGCACTCAAATTTTCTGGTAGGCTGGAGTTCTAATAAGTAAAAATAAATAACCAATTACAAATTATTCTTTTTTTCTTTTCTTTTAAACTTCTAGATTTGATATTTCAATACATTGAAATTAATTTTCCAGAATATATATACATTTACTAGTCTTTAGTTGAATTAAAAAAATTGAATATGTAGATTTGCTTTGCTACAGATACTACATGGTTTTATTAAGCATGGTGGTCCTAAGGCATTACAATCACTGCAAATGTTGACACTGGCTGTCATGAGCATGCATATAAAGCCATCTTCTTGTGAAAAAACTCAATATTTCTAAATGCAAGGTCATGGAAGTGAAGCAGTATTTAGAAAGTACATATTCCTGTATGAAACAGATTTTGGTCTGCATACTGATGTATAAATTCTGTGTATTTGTAAGACCTCACCTACCATCATCTTACTTCACTATGAGTCTAAATAATTTCAAACAGGAAAAGTCCTTAGAAGCAACATACTTGTTGGAGTACTATAAATCACTTGAATAATTATAACAACATTTCCTGCCTGAAAGCAAAGTTACCCTTTTCTACAGTGCAAGAAGACATTATGATCATTGTGTGAAAAACAGACATCTAGTCTTAATGAGCTATCACAGACAAAAAGCATATATTTTTAGGACTGTTATCTTTCCAGCTGCTCACAGAAACAAAAGCCAGAAGTATTCCAACAGAATAACATCAAGCATAAACCTGGAATACTGCTTAAAGCCCAGTGAAATGGATTCATTCAGACTTCTGCAAAGTATATGCAATAAAACTTTTCTACAATTGTTTTTCCTTCGCTTATATCATAATTATTTATATTATAAAATGCAGTATATAGCATTTATGTCTCAATTATCCAAAATCTATTTCATTATTTTCTAATGAAATAGTTTTGATATAATTTTTAGTGTGCAACTCTTACTATTAATATATTACATAACTATGAACATGCAGCTGTGGGAGTTACTGACATTACCTATGAAATACACATAAATAAGCTTCCAGTTGCTTTAATGTAACATATGGATAGCATTTCAAAACACTTGTAGCATCCTTGGTTTTGAAGGTGGATCTTTCAGTGGATTTCTGTCATTAGATATTGATAAAATCTTTCTTTAGGTTAAATGCAATGCATTCACTGTATCTGAAGTATAGTGGATACATGGATAGATAGATAGATAGATAGATAGATAGATAGATAGATAGATAGATAGATAGATAGATAGATAGATAGTTAAAAGTATAGTACTTCAGAGACAAAACACATTAAATTCACCAGATATCACTCAATGTTTATTGCAGAACATTTCATTTTATTACTCTTTCTTTTTTAACTTGTGTAGTAAGTTTGTTCCGCAGAATGATTTGGTCATGCTTATTTTCTTCCTGGTGTTTGAATGATACATTTACAGCTCAATTTCCTAGTAATTTCTTTACTTACATGTGTATCCAGCTGAGAGTTCTCATTCTGCTGGAATCTTTCTTATTGTGTGTAAAAGGCCTTATTTTAAGTGCTGATAGACAGTTTGTTGTAGCTGTCCAAATGGAGAAGTTTAACATTACTTGAAATACCACAGTGTTTCCAAAAAATGCCAATAGAGCTGACATACAACAGGATTAGTTGGAGGCCAGGCAGAATGCCATAGGTCAGGCTATTGAATTTAGATCTAGCGAGCAGGGAGGTGATGGTGCCTCTGTACTCTGCACTTGTGAGACTGCACCTTGAGTACTGTGTCCAGTTTTGGGCACCATAGTATAAGAAGGACATTGAGGTGCTGGAGTGGGTCCAGAGAAGGGTAACAAGGCTGGGGAGAGGTCTGGAAAACAGGCCTTATGAGGAGTGGCGGAGGGAAGTTGGTTTATTCTAGAGAAGAGGAGGCTGAGAAGAGACCTTACTGCTCTCTACAACTACCTAAGAGCAGGTTGTAATTAAGATGGTGCTGGTCTTTTCTCCCAGATTACTAATAATAGGACTTGGGGAAAAGGCCTCAAACTGCATCAAGGGAGATTTAGATTGGATCTTAGGAAGACATTCTTTACCTAGAGAGTGGCTGGGCTCTGGAACAGGATTTCCAGGGAGGTGGTAGAGTCGCCATCCCTGGAGGGTTTTAAAAAGGCGAGCAAATGGAACACTTTAGGCTATGGTCTAATGGTTAGGGAGATGTTGGAATGAGGGCTGGAGCTGATGGTCCTGGATGTCCTTTGAACCATGAGGATTCTATTATACTCTGATTCTATGAGTAACACTCTTACGTAACAATACTGAAATACAGATCTGTTGAACAAATGTTTTCAGAAATATCAAGACTTACATGTTAAAATATTTGGGTCTGACAGGGCAGGCAATATTTATATTTGCATCCTATGAGGTCACAATAATTTTGAGAGTTAAAAATGTAAATGTGTATTCCAGCTATCCACAACAATACCTCAGGATACGTCTCACAGGTAAAAAGCTTTCAGTTCTTGTAATTTACACAGTCATGCAGAAACAAATCCATTGACTTATTATTGACAAGCAATTGGTAAAATACATGTTCAAAGTCACTAACAGCAATATAGACTAGAAACCACACTATTAGGCATTGCAGAAAGTCAATAAATAATACATATATCTAAATACTCTTCTCTAGATAACAACTTTCTTTCTCTCTATCACACACAAACATGTACATGCAGTCATTCTCACACATAGATACATGTAATTCAGATCACCAGCAACCTTTTGCCTTGGGAGTGGAGATTACAGTCCATTCGCACCCTTTCAGTGGAAATTAAGGGTGCTGTGGTTATGAATGCACCTCTGCCACTGCCAATACCTTGACAGATATGTTACTGAGTGGTGCACCCAACAGGCTCATGCGTACACATGCAGGGTGTGATACCTCCACTGTCACCCTGACTATTGCACCCACCTACTCTACAGAGTGCTTTGCTCAAGCTGCCCCACTCCAACCCCAAGATATATAAATTTTTTTGCACTAAAATTTTTGTGCTTTGTTTATGCTTATTTGATGCTGTCTTGTTCTGTTTCAAATGTAATTTTGAAATTAAAGTTAATTCAAGCAATGACAATTTATTTTAAGAGGAACCTTAAATGGCCTTTTGATCTAAAATTCTCTGTTTCTGTCAGTGCTTCCAAAACTGCAGATTATTCACAGAATCATTAGGGATTGGAAGGAACTTCAAAAGATCATCTAGTCCAATCCCCCTGCCAAAAAATATCCAGCAGGATCTTGAATGTCTACAGAAAAGGAGACTCTACAACACCCTGGACAGCCTATTCCAATGCTCCAGTACCTTCACTGGGAAGAAGTTCCTTCTGATATTTATATGGAACCTCCTATGTTCCAGCTTGCACCCATTGCTCCTTGTCCTATCACTAGATGACCTTGATAAGAGCCTGGCTCCATCCTCCTGACACCCACCCCTCATCCTNCTCCAGATGCAGCCTCACTAGTGCAGAGTAGAGGGGGAGAAGAACCCCTCTCGATCTGCTAACTACCCCCCCTCTGATGCACACCAGAATGCTGTTGGCCCTCCTGGCCACAAGAGCACATTGCTGGCTCATAGTCATCCTGCTGTCCACTAGGACCCCCAGGTCCCTTTCTCCTACACTACTCTCCAGCCGGTCAGTCCCCAACCTGTACTGGTACCTGGGGTTGTCTTTGCCCAGATGCATTTACACCTTTATTTAATATTTTCTGGATGAAAGTGTAGGTAGGGCCAAATGACATAGTATTAGCTTTAAAGCAACTCCCAAAAGAAGGGGAGTCATCCATTTCTTCCAGTTTGCTTCTCAACAGTACTTGCCAAGAAGAGGCTGACACACTTAGATAACTAATATATGTTACCACTATTTCTTTGTTCACTGTCAGTTAAAAATACATTTACATTGTAAATAGAACCGAGAATTGAGTGAAATTGTTTCTATGAAAGCT
The DNA here is from genome assembly GCA_013397515.1 of Upupa epops. Taxonomy (NCBI): domain Eukaryota; kingdom Metazoa; phylum Chordata; class Aves; order Bucerotiformes; family Upupidae; genus Upupa; species Upupa epops. Next base: position 81,942 of record VZRI01010349.1, read on the forward strand.
ATATGACACATTACATTGGAAATTAAGACTAGCATCTAGGGCAAGTGTATCAGTAACTTCAAAGAAATCCAGCTGATACAAATGTGATCCATCCAATAGTCCATGGAAATTTACAGAAAACATTTGACAAAGGTCTGTCACCAAACGATGATCAATGAACTAAATGAGACCGAGATAATCCCATCTGGGCTCCATTTTTGATAATCACATGTGGACTGCTTTTTCCGTGAGTGGCTGGACCATCTGATCATTCAATGTCCCATCCTACCAGAGCTGTTCTGTAAGTGTATGAGAGGTAAAATCATTTACAGAGATAAATACATAAATAGTGAAAACAGAATTATATACTTAATTTGTTATAAATCTGTGATATGCTGAAAAAAAAAATCAGAGACATTTTTAGTAAGCCCAAGAAGCCAAGGTCCTAATTAGTATCAGAAAACCTACAAGATGCTGAGTTTTGCAAAACCCTTTTAATCCTAACAATCTTACCATGTCTATGCTTTTGGTAATTTCAAACCTAAATGTAACAATGACAACTACCTGGCCAAGGAGAGAAATCTACCTTCAACCTTTTAATCAGCATTTGAGACACAATTCATTAAGTTTCATTTAATCATAAAGAGAAATAATATTTTTGGTGGAATGGAATGGAATGGAATGGAATGGAATGGAATGGAATGGAATAAACATGATTGGAAAGGACCTAATAGATCACCGAGTCCAACCATACCCACATCCACCAAATACTTAAATACCTGATCAATGGAAAGTCACAAAATAACCCCCTCCATGCCTGCCACCATAGGCTGTCACGAAGCACCATGTCTGCACACTTCTTAAATACCTCCAGGGATGGATGCTCAAACTCCCTGGGAAATCTGTTACATTACCTCACCACTCATTCTGGTAAGAATTTCTTCCTAAGATTTAATGTAAACCTCCCCTGCCTCAACTTCAGATCATTGCCCCTGATTCTGTCATGAGTCACCAAGGAGAAGAGGCCAACACCCACCTCTCAACAACCTCCTTTTTGGGTAGCTGTTGAAGGCAATGAGGTCCCCCTTCAGCCTCCTCTTCTTCAAACTAAATCTGCCCAGATCCCTCAGCCTCTCCTCATATGACTAGTTCTCTAAACCCCTCATGAGCTTGGTAGCTCTCCTCTGGACACATTCCAGCACCTCAGTGTCCTGGTACCGAAGTCAGGCTGACAGGCCTGAAGTTCCCCAGATCCTTCTTCTGGCCCTTCTTGTAGATAGGTCTCACATAAGCCACCTTCCAGTCATTCTGTTGACCAGGATTATTGAAAAAAATTGTTTAAATCCATAGAGCAGTGTCTTTGGTTGTAGCTGATTACAGGTATTCTCAAACTTCAAAGCAGTGTGGAATCACAGAATGGTTTTGGTTGAAAGGTGCCTTAAAGAGCACCTAATTCTAGAACCCTTGCAATGGGCAGTGACACCTTCCACTAGACTAGGTTAGCGTCCTTGAACACTTTCAGGGAGGGGACAGGGGGATTGGACTAGATGATCTTTCGAGGTCCCTTACGATCCCTAATGATTCTATGATTCTATAAGTCTATGATCTACAACTTCTCTGGACACCGTGTTTTTGTGCATCACCACCCACACAGTTAAGACCTTCCCGACATCTCATCTAAATCTAACCATTTCAAATGAATGCCATTACCCCTTGTTGTGTGTTTTCAGATGCGGCAGTCACCCAGCATACTGTCATAAGCACAAAGGTTTTCTGCAGTTTGAAATGCTTAAAATCAATCCAATCATGTCTGTGGTTACTTGAACTATAACCACATGGCATTCAAACCAAGGATCTTCTGCTTCTAAGACTGATGCTATTTCCACGGAAACGAGACAGCCAGATATCCCTTCCCATAATCTTAGTCACCAGAGTAATTTGTGAAATATGGAACTGCATTGCTCTAAAGATTCTGGTAGTCACAGAGTTTTCTGCAGCTGCCTCCATGCTCACTGTTTGTCTGGGATACGTGGTGGGCTATTAATTTTCTGTATCATTGGTTTCCTCTGTTTCTTTCTGTCAGTAGAGTGGGATTTTTTTTTTATCTCTGTTGGGAGCACAGTGCAGTAGTTTTTACCTGTACTGGGAGAAGGAGGGAGGAAAATTGGCAGGCAGGGGGCTAAAGGGCTCTGGCCCACAGTTTTTCTATCTTTTAAAATCCTTTCTTTACCACTCTGTCACTAAACTCCTTATAACAAGTTGCTGGATTTTGCTTTGGTGAAAAACAGCACAATGTATTTTGCAAAGAGGTATATTTTCTACTTCCTGCATTATGATACAAGGAGCAAAAAAGCACATCTGAGGGGAAGAAGAGACAAAGGTGGCTTTTTGCCTGGATTTTGTCTTCTCTGCCTCTGATGTAAGTGCTGGTCCTCACAGATGCATTTAAATTGCCTGAGTTGCTATGCATTCCAGATTTGCTTTAAAGTAAAGCACTTCAGCTACACTTCTCCCAGCCTGATATGTTACAGTTGTTTACCTCACACTTCAGGGCAATACAAACTAGAGAGAAAAATATATGAATTTTCCCCTACAACTTGGAGGGGGGGACTGTTATAACCTGCTAATCCCATGTGTGGGAATACAGTAGTGAGAATCAAAGGGGACAAATTTATAAACATACTGTCCATTCATGTTCAAGATCCTATCTGGAATGCCACATAATTTATTTCCTGTTCTTTTGTTTTCTTTTTTTTTTACTGTTTTTCCTTTTAGTGACTACTAAGACATTAGAACAAAAGTGAAATTGAAATCTAATTTAGTAAGAACAATGGCAATTCAAAAGTGAATGCAGGTGTTTATGTTCTAGGTTGTGGTTTCGGTATTTCATAATACAAAAATCCTGCAGCACTAAGAAGATCTTTTGAAAGTGTTAGTGTATCCAGGATACAACTTGAAAGGACCAAAATATTGTAAATGAGGCAGAATATAAATTCTTTACAAGCCCTAAGCAGACTTTCTGCATGTGGTGAATTTCACCTTTGATGCACTTATTTTGGCTGCACCCGGACTGTGATGGACTCATTTTGCTCAAAGCTTTTCAGGTTGGAACAAAATTACATGGTTTGCCCAATTTAAGTCAATGAATGTGTCATCTCAACTTCTCCATTTCCTTCCACTGCTGTGTGACAGGAAAATCAAAACAGAGTCTTTCTTTCTTTTTATTTATTTTGTTTTCAGGCACAAAAAGAGGTTTTTGAATTGATTTAAATATTGAAAAAAGCATATTAATACAGTCACATTGTAATAATCTCTACTGTTGAAATGGCATTTGACACAAGTAAAGCAAAAAGAAACATGCATTAATATTATCAATTTTGTGTTTTTAGATCATCAGTCACATTTTGATGTATTACTAAATAAAATAAATTTTAGGAGGTAATTTGATTTCAAATTTATTCCAGTATTATGCCCTTGGAATCATGAGATGGAAAGAAGAGGTAATATTTAGGTAATATTAGGTCAGATGATAATATTGGTAAAGGCAGAAAACTTCTGGACACAATATTTTCACATATAGTTTTATATCATTATGGCCACAGCATAGTGCCATTATTATATTATTTTCAGAACCAGAGGCAGAATGGTAGAAAAGCAAAGACAAAAGGCATAAAAGCTACAGTTATAGACACATAAAAAACATAATGTATTAAATTAAAACAATTACATTAATTAAAAATACATCTATCTACCCATCTAGACTGAGGATCAACTTATTTATTGATCCTTGTAAATTTGTATCCTGCAAAACATGATGAAGTTGCTTAGGAAAATGCTTCTTAGATTGTAGGAAAGTCATGTATTAAGGCCAACGTGGTAATACATATGAACGTGGCCCTCAAAACAGCACTGACTGCAGTTACTTGAAAGGCATTTGCACAGCCTTAAGGGCCATTTCTTGTGTTTTTCACCTTGTATATGTTAAGTGTAAGTTAAAATACAGAAAAGATGAGAGCAAGGATTTCATAATCCTGATTTGAGGGTAGAATAATCTGAATTCATTGCAGAACAAAACAAGGAAGACCAAACACAGTTACTTCATGTGACTTTTCTGATTCTTGCCTGCAGGGACACAAGGCTGATCCCAAAGCAAAACAGACATAGGGTTGTGCCAAGTCTTATCAGCATCCTTTGAAGTAATTTTGTTTAGTTAGGAGTCTATGAGGCACAAGGCTGAGAGACAGCATAGCTTTCCATGTCTTCAATGCTTATTTGTTATTAACTTGCTTTTGTTAATTATGTACAGGTAGTGTGAACCAGAGGAATACACTAATTTCTCACGTACTAGGAACTTCATAACTCTTCAGTGACATCCCAAATTCTTAAGGAGGTTTAGCTTGAGAATGGCAATGTTAGCTTAAATATCAATCCTTTTAATTGCAGATTTTAGCAGCCTCTATTCATCCATGGCAAAATGATATCTGTACACTTACACATAATTATGTGTACTTAGATTCCTTCCTGACAAAGGAAAATGCATCACAACCTGCTCCCCTGCCTAGTTTAACTGAAGTGCTCCTTTAAAAATGCAAATATCAGAGTAGCTCATCTATTAATAAACTGGAGTCTTGACATTACCAGGAGAACAAGGGCCTCTGATGTAGTCTAAATAATACTACCATTTCAGTTATTCAACCTGCATTTATGAGCAGACAAAATAAATAAATACAAATCAATTTCTGTTACCATTTGCAAGTATATATTGGTCTGGATTAAGCATTATTTTGCATATTGCTATCTATCTTTCTATTAAAAGCATAAAGAATTCTGAAACATATTATGCCATATGGCTCTTACAGCAGCAGAGCAGCTGGGCTAAATTATCTAAGGAGGATGCACAATTAAACAGGATCTTACTAGTACAATCAAGGTCTGTAATTAAGCCTCTGTCTCTGTAGACACATCTGGTCTTTGCCTCTTCACTGTGCTGTGGAATCTGAGATTTCCTGGTGTTTGTCAATAACATGTGTGTTGGGTGGGGATTGGATTTATGTGTACACTGGGCCTTACTTTTAATGAACTGAAATTCAAAGGCTGACTTCATTTATCCTCTCATGGTGTTTTAAAATTTCCACTAGTCACGTAATTGCATTCATTTACTTTAATGTTTTTGAAAAACAGGAATATCTGAAAACAATGGAACCTTAGATGGCATCACACCTAAAATAATAGCAAAGAACTCTGTAGAACTATTTGGGCCTTGTTAAGATTCTATACATTTTGTAAGTAAAGTGGTTAACACCTATAGACTAAGGGGACTCTCCATTTCTATTCTGTACTTGATTATTAGATAGAACACATTTTAAATGTTTTATTAAGTATTGCATACACGAAGGAAAAATTATACATATCATAAATCATAGATTAAGGATCAAAATCACACAACCATAAATTCAAAGTAAACATTTTAAATTGTCTCTGTTCTATTATCATACTTCTATTAATGCAATTAAGAGATGATATCACTCGCACACAGAATCATAGAATGTTTTTGTTTGGAAGGGACCGCCATCTATGCTGCCTGAAATGGGGCAGGGACATCTGATACTACATCAGTTTGCCATTGTCAAGTCTAGCCTGACTTTGAACATTTCCAATGATGCACCATCTACACTCTCAGCAAACAGCACCCGTGACTCCACATCCTCACTGTAAAATAATCTCTTCCTTACAGCTAGTCTAAATTATCTCTTTCAGTATAAAACTGCATATAAAACTGTGTATAAAACTGTTTGGTAAAACATCTTTCTCCATCTTTCTTATAGGCTTCTTTAAGTACTGAAAGGCCATAATAAGGTCCCACCCCCCGAGCCTTCTTCATGTGGAACAACTACAAGTTTCTCAGCCTTTCTCCAAAGCAGAGGTGTTCCAGCCCAATGATCAGTTCTGTAGTCCTCTGGGCCGTCTCCAACAGGTCTATGCTTTTCCTGTGCTATGGACTCCAGAAGTGGATGCAGTACTCCAGATGATGTCTCACTAATGGAAAGCAAATGGGGAGAATGACCTCTTTTGACCTGGTGTCGACACTTCTTCTTCTGGAGTCTAAGCTACAATTGGCTCTCTGGGCTGTGAGCACATGTCATCAGCTCATGCCTGGCTTATCATGCACCAGTACTCTTAAGTCCTTGTCCACAGGGCTGCTTTTAATCCATACATCCCCCAGCCTGTACTGATGGTGGGGATTTCCTCAACTCAGTGGCAGGACTTTGCAGCACTTGGTGGTGTTGAAATTCGTGATGTTGACATGAGCTCACTACATATGCATGTCCAGGTCCCTCCGGGTGACACACTATTCTTCAAATGTGTCAACACACCACTCAGCTTGGTGTCATTTCAAACTTACTGAAGAGGCACTCAGTCCCATTATCTATGTTGTTCATGAAGATACTAAATAACTTTTTTCCCAAAATGGACACTACTTGTCACCAGTCTCTATCTGCACATCAAACCACTACCACTTGGATGCAACCATCTAATCAATTTGTTACTGTCCAAACAGTACACACATCAAATCCATATTTCTCTAATTTAGAGAGAAAGATGTGTTAGAGGACCATGCCATAGGCTGCACTTAGTTCCCATTCGATCACGATGGCATGAGTATAAACAAATCTCTGTACAGGTGTCATGTCTTTGAGAAAAGATAATTCTTTCTGCACTGCAGATATTTGCTGCTGACAATCAAATATATATAAAGCTCAGTGGAAACAATAGAAATATTCTCAGCAATTTCAGTGGTTATTATGCCTCGGGTGAAAAGATTTTTTGTGATACACTAAGTTGATAAATTTTTCATTTTACAATTAAATAAAAGATGCATTGCTAATTGTAGCAGCTGAGTAAATAAATCACTGTGCAACTAAATCCTGTAAAATTTCAAAATCTAGGCTTTATCTTGTCTGTCTAGAACTCACACTTTGTACTACCTGTGCAATGAATTTATGCATGTATGCATATGTAAGCACTCTTGTTAAAATGGAGCCAGAATAAAACCAGTATTTCATACTATAGCATGTAAATTTCAAAAATATATCTATATGTATATCTCAAAAATCCTGTATTTTATAAATGGGAAGTAAAAAATATATCTGGACCTCAAAATCCAGCACAGTACAGTCTAATAGGCCTAAGTCTGCATATTAGGTCAGAAACACTGCACTGTACACCATTGTTATGAGGATAATAGTTTCTTTGTACATTCAAATAAGACTTTATTAAATGCTAAATGCATTACGTTACCCTGTGTGGAATTTTCTCCACTCTATTCAGCAGGTTTTATGAGGAAAATCTTGAGGACTGAGGATATTATATATTAAAGATCGGTATCTTTTTTGAGAATAATTTTAATCAGAGATTTTACAGCTAAAAGATACTCATAATATGAAGATTTGTTTATTAATTTTCCTGACCCATGAAAGATACCTAGGATGTACTAACAAGCCATTTGTTTTCAAGACCGAGGAAAGAACTTTGAAATTATGGTCACCCAACACCAGACACTGGAAATTTTAAAAGTTGGATCTTTTAACTGGATCAAATTTTACTGGTAAAAGTATTGAACAAGGTTATTTAGCTTAATACTGTCTTGATAACTCTGTTTTTCTGGTTACTGAGGAAACATGCTACAGAAGTCCTACCCCTATTGCATTATAAATGATCTCACAGCAGTCTTGTGCTATTTGGAATGAAAGGAATGAAAAGCCAGAACTGCAGCAGGCAGAAAGCCAGCATTACAATGCTAATTGATGCTAGACCTGCTTAGACAACCTTTTCTACAATTTTCTTTCCATATCCAGAAAATGCATGTGGAGTACACAGCCCTTCCTTCAGTCTGTGAAAAGATTGACAGGAACTCACAAGAAGTATTTTGTAGGTTTGACTATTGGATTGAGTTAACAAACACCAATCCTATGTGATATTTATTGACTATACTTGGTATAAATTGTTCTATGAACTTGTCATGTGCGATAACTTTTATTAACTGAATGTGCCATAAATTATGGAATTGTAAGGAATACATATTTATATTATTTGTTGTGTTTGTATAAGTTTTCTTTACAGAACATATAAGGAAGCTCAACATTCAATACTAGCTGTTTGCCATTTGGGAGGTATCAACAGAGAAAAAGACAGCTGGAATTAATTTGTATTTTCTGAGAAACCCTTATCCTTGGGTTGGCAACACTGAAGTAGTATAAAATATCTGAAGTGGTTTTAGCTTTATGAAGTAATACAATCTAAACTCAAAAACCCATGTGAAATGTAACGCTGTCTTGGTCTCTGCAGGAGCTACTATTTAATGGAACATAAAATATCATTCACCCCAGTACCTTACCATCACTTGGGGGGTGGAGGGATGGGAAGAGAAACTGGACCACCAACCATCTATTTTTCTCTCTAATAAAAAGGAGGAAAAGAACTTACAGTATTGTTTCCAAACTACAATAGGACAATATCCTGTGTTATGTCATCTGGATAAGCATAAATTGTATAGATAATCAGATTTGGGATTGAAATAATGTTTTAAACAACATAATAAAGACATCTTATGTGATGTCACATGGACACAAATGTTCAGCTCAGTGGCATAGACAAACATAGCAAACCTGCATGGCAATCAAGTCAGATACACTTTGAAGATGAAAATCAGAAACTTACCATTCTCCATCACAATGTCTGTAATGAAATAACAGTTGATATCACATCCTAGTGTTTCTTGAACACTCCACAGAACATTCCAATGAGAAGGGATACACCTGTTTTCAATATAATGTTCAAATCAAAAAAGTTTTGGACTTCATGTGGATGCTGGTCTACCTGGCAGTATAATTTGCTGTACTTACTTGAGGAAGATTTCAACTTTCTGAAATACGAGGGAATCTATATCAATGCACTCTAAGAACTACAGGAAGTAAATATAACTGTATAGGCTAACACATTGGTTTATGGTCAAAGATGCAGCAATTCTGACAAATCCATCTACAGTAACATGTTATTTTTTGCAAGTAACTACCAGCCAGGGACACTTCACAGAATCATGGGATGGTAGGGGATCATCTATTCCATCCTCCCTGCTAAACCGTTCGCCTAGATCAGATTGCAAAGGAATGCATCCAAGCAGATTATTAATATCTCCAGAGAAAGAGAATTCATACTCTGGGCAGACTGTTCCAGTACTCTATCACCCTCTGTAATGTCCTGACCCACTTAGTAATTGGGGGATGTGATATTTTTTTATATAGTCTGTGGACAGTCACAGCAATAACTAAGAGAATTTCAACATCCTGACTAAGGCAATGAGTTCTAGGGCTGCTGAAGGTCCTGACCCAGCCGAATTGCCCTCCTGGCTTAATTTTGGTCAATATCCCTTTTATGTTCCTCTCACTGACCCAGTTGGGGAATCTCATTTCTGGTATCCACGTTGTGTTTCACTCCATGCAGTGCGAGATGTGGAAGTTAGTCTTTTGAATTGCCCAGTGACCTACGTACTAGTGGAAGAGCTGATCTCTGCTCAAAAGAGATGTGGAACAGGTTGAGCCATAAGAGTGACTCAGAAGAATAATTTTCCTGGTAATTTTATTAGCTAAGAATTTTAGTCAACCAACTAGGAGAATTTGGCAATGACCAATTGATAATTTTCAGTGAACTAATAATTACTACCTTTCTGTGAGTGAGTAAAGCTCTTTGATGAGGAGGCTGCTTTCTTAATTCATACAAAACATATACATAAATATAGAGAGAGCAGAAAGAGAAAAAGGGAAGATATGAGAAAGGCAGAAAGGAGAGAAAGAGATAAAGAAGTGAGAAATATCACCACTTCTCTTGGTTTAAATTATTTTGTGCTGGTTTGGATTTCTCATCATTGTCAAAACACAACAGAAATCCAGAGACAATGTTATAGTAAATAAAGACTATGAAGTCTTATTAACAGTGAGTAAAGAAAGGTTTAAAAGACAAGCCACAGCCTTTTTTCCCTCTCCCCAAATCTTCCTCTCCTGACACAAAACAGGCATGCTGCCACCATGGAATCTGAAACCTGCTCTTCTCAGAGAGAAAGAGAAAAAAGGGAGAGAGATAGATGGAAGATTTATTATCTTTCACCAGGTATGCACAGCAAGAGAAGCAGACCTCTGCTTCGCATTCCAGTTTTCACAGGGTTACAGAAAGGAATATCTGGCTGTCACATGTCACATGGAAAAAGAGTCAGAGGCCATCCCACAGCACGACTCTTGGATCCCACATTGCTGTAGTGTAGCACAACTACACTGGACGGTGGGTTGACAAAGGTGGGCATACATCTTCTTCATATAGTTTTATTAATTCTAGACTACTTCAAGCAACAATTAGCTATCAAATCACCGTTCACATGGCAGATCAATCACATCACAAGTAAACAAACACCTCTGCCAATCTGTCTGGACAATCATCTCTGCAGGCATCCCTAAAATACTGATATTTTGTCTCTTTAAAATGTTCATCTCACAGACAAGAGGAGAGA
>VZRI01010349.1:92597-159959 GCA_013397515.1 Upupa epops
CAGTCTGGCCAGAGCCTCATCCAGCCTGGCCTTAAAGGCCCCAACCACCTCCCTGGGCAACCCATTCCAGACTCTCACCACTCTCACGGTGAAGAACTTCCTCCTCACATCAAGTCTAAATCTATCCAGCTTTGCTCCATTCCCCCTCATCCTGTTGCTACCTGAGACCCTAAAAAGCCTCTCCCCAGCATTTTTGTAGCCCTCTTCAGATACTGGAAGGCCATGATAAGGTCACCTCGGAGTCTCTTCTTCTCCAGACTGAACAGCCCCAACTCTCTCAGTCTGGATCATAGCAGAGGTGCTCCAGCCCTCTGATCACCCTTGAGGCCCTCCAAAAAAAATGTAGGTGGGGTGCCAGCATGGGGCCCCCCTCTGCTGGGAACCCTGCACCCCTCGGGCATCCACCAGGTGGAGGGCAGGGCCGTTGAGGAGAGCTCATTGCACACTGCCTTCTCACTGAGAACTACTCAAATGAATCTGACTCCACTTTCTTGACACCAGCCCTTTATAAAAATATTTATGATCCTCTCTCTGTCTTCTCTGCAGGCTCAACAGTACCTTCTGTCTCAATCCTTCCATGTAAAAGAGATTCTCCATTCCCCTAACCATCTTTGTAGCCATTCATTGCACTCCTCAGTTGTTGTCTGTCTCTCTTGAGCTGAGGAGCCCAAAACTGCACACAGTACTTCAGAAGTGACTTCACTTCCAATTAAGCATGGATAATGACAAATCTTCTTCCTGTCTCTGTATTGCTTATACCTACAGACATATCCTAAGCATTTCATGTCTGCTTATTAATATCACTGGTGTTAGAATTATCCCTTAACAAAATATAAGGCATATCTTTAAGACTTTTATTGTTTTGCAAATTAAGGTGCACGGCAACTACATTCACTATAAATGAAAATAAATCATAATAGTTTATGTTGTGTAGCATGAAGAGAATAAGTTTATAGGATTAAAGTATACACATGGGAACATAGACTTCTGTTTTCTTATGCTGCAGGTAGGTGTCTTCTATTCATCAAGACACTGAGCTGCCAATGCCTTGCCATATCTGTAAATAAAACCATATTCTTCTCATCAATTCTAGATTAATACTGAGTTTACAGTTAAAAGAAAGAGATTTTGGTGATAAAGATATGTTTGGGCAAACAGCCCAAATAGTCTATGACAGAAGGAAAAGGCTACTCTATTCTAATAAATCAGCTGACAGGACACATATGATAATATTATTCCATCTGAGAATCATAACTGCATTTTAGGATTAATGGGAAGTATTAATATTAAGCACTACATACTCCCATCTTATCCTCACTAGAGATTAACGAGCATTCAAAAAATGAACAAAATGTGTAATTGGAAATAATTTGTCATATAGAAAGTGTCATTGATCAACACACAGCTACTCAGTAGTGTACTTTTTTGCTCCTATTTTTAAATAGGAATATCCTCAGACAGAGCCTTCAGTACCCATTCATATTCACACCCCATGACCACAGACAAGATATGAACCTTCCAGTTCTGAGATCCTTGAATGAGAAATCTCTTAGAGAATTGTAGATGCCCATCACATCTATACACATCTAACACATCTGCAATCAATATAAAATTTCTATGTTATGAATTCTAGATGGTAGTTTATTACTTTTGATTTTTTATGGAACCTGGGTTGATCATGGTTGCAAGTATGTCAGCTGCCTGTAGTGAACTGAGGAGGTTTCCATATTAGGAAACAATATGGATACAACAAGTAGTACGAGTGTCACTGACGTCTTTTCACTTTTTCTGTGAGGAGAAAAATATAAGCAATAGTGTTACACTGACAGTGATGAACATCCCTCCCAATCCTCAAAGAGAACTGGAATATTCATACAGACTTTTCATCTTCACATGACTTGTGTATGAATGGAAAAGGTATACATTGCTATATTTATCTCAAGTCACACTTATCATTACAGTTTGAACAAAAATATTGACATTTGTTTCTTTGTTATTAAGATTTATAAAAATGCAACTCATCAAGATTCAGCAAACCTCTTCATTTCCTTTCATTTTATATAAAAGGAGAAAATAAACATGTGAAGTAAGCGAAGGAAGTACTATAATTGGATGTACTGTTTAAGGTGATGGTGTATCCACTGAGGCAATTAATTTATGTAGTTTGTTTCACATTAACAAGCCATTACATTTACTATCGTCATTCAGAAAGACTCAGACAAAGCAACTCATTGAGCCCGTTTGATCTTCAGTGTCACAGAGGAGCCTTTGCAGCTGTACACCAGTAGAGGACACCAAAAGAGAAACAAAAAAGAGCCAACTTGTGCCATCCGCTTATACCTGAATTGTTAGTAGATTCTTCAGCATTTCATGTCTTGCTCCTCCAGTTATTCAGTCCGAAGGCAAGAAAAAACAATATTAGTACAAGAAAAATCACAGAATAATTGTTACGATGTGGCAACGACAATCAATATACAATAAAACTTTGCAAGAAGCTTACTTTGTTGATATAGAAGTAGTGCTGTGAAAAATGTGAAGACTTTAGCACTATCACAGGTAATAAATAACAGTCAGGGTAATAAAGGATCAGTCAGCATATATCACCACATCCCAAATGTCTCTTTTACTTTAAGGAAGTATCTACCTTTCTGTTTATGAGTTTAAAATATCAGGACTATATATTAATTTATTGACACTTCTGTCTGGATTTGGCAACTGATTTATAGATTTCCCTATGATTTATCATCTATGGCATGCCACTTTTAATGCATTTGTCTAATTTAAGTAATATTTCTGTACTGTGTGGTAATTCCAGTGATAGATTACTTTTATTAAATAATGTATTATGTTGAAAATTCATTTTGCTTTATGAATTCACATTGACTTGTTTGCTGATTTTAACATATTTTTACTTTGAAACATTAGCATTCTGTGGTGCAGCTGAATTAAACTATTTGAGCTAGTCTGGCATTCAACCAAAACACCTAGGTTATGTGATGCTAAAAATTTATGATGTGGATTATTAAATTCCTATAAACTGGGATTCCCATAAATTTTTGTAAACACTGGAGTACTCAAGAAAGAAAACAGAAAAGGAGAAAGGATGGACTCAGGTGGGTGATGAAGCTGCGCTGCCATTTGATATTCCCTGAGGATCTCCAGTAGCAGGAGGGTAGTCGTAGAGAGTAGTAAGGTCTTCTTTCAGCTTCCTTTTCTTCAACTAAATAGCCCCAGTTCTCTTAGCCAATCCTCATATGGCTTTTTTTTCAAGATTAGACTTTCCAAACTTTATCTTCTTCATTTCACATCTAAATGATGCTGTCAATTCCCAGTTTTGCTCAATTACGAATTCAAAAGAGCTTTTCCCTTGACAGGAACATACTGAAAATATTACTGGTACAGTAAGAGAGAGAGAGATAAGATACATAGGTAGATAGATACATAGATAGGTGAGTGCATATTTTACCTCATTGATGGTGCAATAAAGTCCTTTACCTAGGGGGGGGAAGCAGGGGGGGGAGTGGGGAGGGGGGAAGAAAGATGAACAGGTCTTTAACATTACACATGAACATTATCTTTTGAGACATGTTTAACATCATTCTCCCTTTATATGTCGATCTATCTACTCCCACTCAAGCATAATTTTACTCAGGGTACTCCTGAAGAGATATCTTGATCTGTAAAGCCTAAAGTGTTAGAGACATCACAGACATTCTGTGGATTTCAGGATGGCTTTCCTAGTCATAAGAAAATTAATAATATGATAGAGGTATCTAGTGTAAAGCTACAGGGGGTGGTCTAGGGTCACCAGACTTCAATTTTTTTTTTCATTTAATATCAATGTTTAAGTATGGGTGGAGATTTTGTTTTCTGGCTTGGAGGACAGTGTCTGACTACATCATGACACTGAAAAATAAGTGTGACCACATAAGAGATATGGCAGTGATCTTGGTCTCTATAGTAGCAAGTCTAAGCAAAAGCCTTTCTGCATACAAATCCTTGGTAGATGCCATAAACCTTAATCATTATTATCTGTAGAAGCAGAGACTGTCTGAACAAATACACCATTAACTTCAGACAGTACACTTAATTAGAAGAGACTGAGCTGAAAATTACAACAACTGAACAGAACTACTTCTCTTGTAACTCAAAGAAGGACAAAAGTTCATCTATGCCAACACTCCATCCAATGAGAAGGGAAATCAACTACACCAGCCTGCCTAGAAGTCCAATCTGACCTTTAAAGTTTCCAGGGATGAGTAACAACCACCTCACACTGGGCAATCTGTGCCACTGTTTTACCACTGTTATTGTAAAAAATGTCTTCCTTAGACCTAGTCTAAATCTCTCCTGTTTTAATTGAAAACCATTACCCCATGTCTTGTTGCATCAGGCCTTGCAAAAAACACTGTCCATGTCTTTCTTATAAGTGCCACCCTCCCCGCCTTTAGGTACTGAAAATCTGCAATAAGGTCTCCCCTGAGCCTTCTCTTTTCTGAACAACCCCAACAGCAACCCCAGCTCTCTCACCTTGTCTTCATATCAGAGGTGCTTCAGCCTTCTGTTGAGTCCTGTGGTCTTCCTCTGGACCATCTCCACAGGTTTATTTCCATCTTGTGTAAGGACTCTGGAGCTTGACACAGTATTCCAGGTAAGGCTTCACTAGAGTGGAATAAAGCAGCAGGATAACATTCCTCAAACACCTGGCCGTGCTTCTTTTGATGCAACTCACAATATGGTTGGCTTTCTGGGCTGCGCACATAAGATTTCTCATGCCCAGCTTGTTGTCAGCTAGTACCTCCAGGTTCTTCCCTTCAGGGCTCTTCTCAATCATATCATTCCACAGCTTGCATTGATGCCCAGTTTCAACATCCCAGATGCACTGAGGTACAAATGGGCTCACTTCTCCAGTTTGTCCAGGCCCCTCTGTGTCCTGGTTTTGATTATTTTGTGCCAATTAGATTCCTAATGTTTGAAAAGAAAACTCAATGATGCTATTATATTAAAATAAAAGATAAGGAACTTTATTGACAGAAAAGCAAATAAAGAGTTTAAAAGACAAAAATTATATACAAGAGCCTTGTACAAGCCCCCTTGGCTTCTTTCCCCTCTTCTTTTTCTCTCTCTCCAGAGATGATAACATTTGAATTACTCTAACACTGTGCCACCAACAAGATATAATCTTCTAAAAGATATATATGGGAATACAGGACGGAGGAAAATTAGTCATTTTCACCTGTAAAGCCAGAGATGAACAGAAGTCAAGATGGAGACTGGACATCTGAGAAAGGAATGTCTCTCACACAGAAGAGGTTCCTTCAGTGAATAGGATTACAAAAGGGGATATTGGGCTGTTATGTGTCCATGGAAACAGATTCTCCTTCACAAGCAGAAGGTCCTAGGCTCAAATCCCACCTGGTTAAAGGTCGCATGACACTCTGGATGGCATCTTGTCCTCCAGGTGTGTCAACTGGACCATTCAGCTTGGCAGCATCTGGAAACTTGCTTAGGGCACACTCAATCCCACTATGTCATTGATGCAGTTATTAATCAACACTGGTCCCAGTATGGACTTATGAGGGACACCACTTCTCCACAGTCTCCATATAGACATTAAGCTATTGACCATTACCCTCTAGGTGTGACTATCCAACCAATTTGTTACACTCTGAACAATCCACCTATCAAATCTGTATCTCGTCAATTTGGAGGGAAGGATGTTATGAGGGATTGTGTCAGAGGACTTACAGAAATCCAGATAGACAACAGTAATAGCTCTCCCCCGTCCATCAAAGTAGTCACCCCACTGCAGAAGGACACTAGGTCAGTTAGGCAGAATTTGTCCTGCATGAAGCCATGCTACCTTTCTCAATTTTCAACTCTGTCCTCCTTGTGCCTTAGCACAGCTTCTAGGACGATCTGTTCTATGACCTTCCCAGGACTACAGGTAAGGTTGATGTGTCAGTTAAATAAGTACAAAACCAAAAAACAAAATAGAATTATATTACATCTACTTCAGGGGAGGAATGCAATTTGAATTGGCACAATGCAATAAATGGTAAAAATGGAAGACAAGGAAGAAAATGCAAAGGTATTTAAGTAACAGGAAATATGTAAATTGTAATAAAATATTTTTGTTAATTAATTATATTTAATATAACCTTGAAAAATATCTATCTAAAAATAATATTTATTTCAATGGGGTGCTTTTTTCAGTGCAAGATTTTAGACAGCAAAAAAAAATAAAATACAGGAAATAATTATTATTCTAAAAACAATTTGTTCGTGTTCCATTCTTTATCCGAAACCAAAAAGACAGTATGATCATCTTGACTATGGAAGATAAAATACTTCATCATAAAGTATTTTCTTAAGTCAAGTATGTAATAGACTCAGCTATGTATTTGTTATTCCATTAACTAGATTAACAACATACAGTAGGGACATACCTCATCTACCAGTTATTTTGCTTAGTACATCTTTAGCATTGCTGCTGATAAATGAGGCAATAATCCGTTAGCAATGCTGATGCTGTCTATGTAACACCACTGGAACGGATTTTTCATCATTAATATTTAATAAATTAATTAATGTGATGAAGTAATAAACTCAAAGCTTGCTTTCTATTACAGCAGCAGAACAATATATTATTGTTACTAACAATGAAGTCACAGATAAATGTTTTTGGTAGGCAACCTGGAAAAAAATTAGCTACACAATGCTTGTACAGCACTTTAACGAAAAAATACAAGCATGTCACATATCATTAATAAAAATACTTTCACAGGGTAAAAATTGTTCATGAATTTCAATGTAGTTAGCATTTTTTTTCCTTCTTATTGCCATCTCACTGACACGTTAACTTTGCATAATATACTAGCACAAAATATTGGAGAAAGGCAATTGTCAGAATATCACACTAGTAGCACTTCTTGTAGAAAAGAATGTCATGCTTTATCTGGCTATTATGGATTTAAAAGAATGAATTTGTTGAAGTGTCTTCTTGTGAATAGAAGTTATGCCAGTGTTTGATATGCAAATGAGAGGATATGAAGACTAATAGATTGCAAAGCCATGCAAAAACGTGCCTAGTGTCTAAGAAACATAAAAAATTCTATACTGGGAGAGACCAGTGATTTATCTGACACAAAATCCTATCCTTCATAATCGATTTTTAGGGAAGAATATAACAAAAACAAGAATAGCGGCAGGAAATCTGATTAGGACATTTCTTTTGAATAATTCCTGTATTTTGTGGAGTATTAGTGTTCTAGAGTACTAGTGTGCTAGAATATTCATAAAAGACATATGGTCCTGAGTTGCAATTACTTACATACAAGTAATGAGAAATAAGCCAGATATGAAATTGTTATGAGTGTTGAGTGTTAAGAAGACTATGGGAATTGCTCATCTGCCTCAGCAAGCATTTGCTTTCTGCAGGATCAGCAGATTACCTGACAATAGCAGAATGACTTGCTGTGTGAAAAGCGGAGTAAGTGTACGTTTCTTCGTGTTCAACCTTGAAATGTTCTCATGCTACAGAAGCACTCGCGCAGTGATGTGGGAGCAGTATTGATGGAAGGAAAAGATGAAAGGAAGCAGAATCGGAAGGTTAGACACTGATTCTGTGTGACTTCAGGCTACAGGTCTGAATATGAACCTGTGCAGATCCATTTTCATTTGCATTATGAAATGTGCTAAATTTCTCTGAGGAGATGATCACATTTATTTACTGACAAGGAATTTATTCAAAAATAGAATAAACAAACAAAATAGTCCAACTGTTTTGTTAGAAACTGGGAAAAGTATCTGTGCTTAGGTCTTGCTCAGTAACTGTGCAACTCAGGTTTAAACTAACTAATGACACTGTGAAATAAAACAGGTTACAGCTTCTTTCTATAGGTACTGAATCTATTTGCAAGTGCAAAAGTAACTGTCATGCTGTGGTATTATAGCTTCTTTGTTTGCCCTTTCAAACCACTAATATTGTGTGCTATATTTACTGCCATGGAGTACAGGAACTGCATTACTTAAAACTCATTTTTCTCTTTCATTTAGATTACATCTGTGACTCACACTGTTTCATCTTACCTGTACTGGTTATTCATGTACATAGTGCCTACATCAATTTACTTAGGAAGTAATGAAATTTAAATAGCATAAGGTACCTGAAGGGCCTGTACGCCCCAAATGTGACTACAGAGAGAATAATTGCTTAGTAGGCACTTGATGCTTGAAAAATAATTTTTAACAAAAATGAACTATGAATTACAAAAACATAAACCAAAACCCTTTGCAAGTGAGAAAGTACAACAAATGGATAACATTCTGGTACCTCGGAACTGAATTGCAACCAGTACTGAAAAGAAACATCATTTGATAGTGAAATTATCCAAAATCAGTCACCATTAATTGAAGGTAAAAAAAGTCCTTAAGTGAATCATTGTTAAAAATGGGATTTCAACAATGTTCTGATGATAGTTTGTACTTTTAGAATGTATGTTAGTGAGAAACATCAAGCTTTTCTTTAATTTTTTGAGTACTCCAAAACTTCTGCCCGCCAAAACTTCTGGAAACTGTGAGAAGCCTCCAATCAAAATGTTGTCAATAATCAACTGCCATATGTAAATATTTTTAGTAGTGACAAACAAAATGCACACATACATATTCACATTTTCACATTTGTATGCGAATGCTGTGACCAACTACTACAAACAAGTGTGCAGTTATTTGTGGGAGACATAGAAAAGCTTGTAAATAGTCGCCCAAATAACAGATGTGCCTGATAGAACAAAAAAACAGGATTAAGGGAATGCAAATAAGCAAGACATCCTGGTAACTCTGTGAGAAAGATGAAAGGAAATGAAAACTAAGATAAGCAGCAGCAGGCACAGGTGAGATTCCATCTCTGAAGAAAGGCAAGCAGTGTGAAAACAGTAGGGAATCTAGTTAAAAAGAATACCTCTGCTTTCAGTTCAGCTTTCACTGTTCCCAAGCCTGATAACCTGGACCTGGGCAGCTAATAACCAAGGTCTATAGCTCTCAGTGCTGCCTATGTGGTGTCAACTCCCTGGCATTGTATACACTTTTGGTATAAAAGTTTTAAGGACAGGCAGCTGTGTATATCAACTGATAGGTAGTGTTAGTAACTTTAAAATGGTCTCCTGATACAAGTCAGTCTAGTCAGATTTATTTTAATATTTTAAAGAAATTAGATGAATCTGACTGTTGTGGCAGTAATTCTAACTCTCAGAGACATAATATGTAGAGGTATATATAGATGTGTATATATACAATCAGTATATATAAATATTTGTAATTTGCATGCTGCTGTATTTGTATTTAGTATATATGTACTTATGTAAACATATTCACCTTGTGTAATTAATATTTACTAACTCCAGTCAGCTGTGATTTTTATAGACAAACAGGGTTAAAATTTCTGAGTAGTTATTTTGCTTCTTTCACAGTCAATCAGTGATACTAGTGGAGTCTTTGCATTGTCTTCCAATGAGAAAAAAAAAAAAACAACTATGTTGAAAATCTCTAGTTTTAAAGCAGACTTTTTGATATTGATTCAAACTTTCAGGTCTATTAATGAACTGCAGAAGGAACACATTACTGGATTGACCTGTTGCACATGAAGCATAACACCATAAGCTTTTTCAAGACACAATAGTCTACTAATGAATAAATCTTGCTTCATGTCCTGACTATTAAAACCAACTAAGCAAACAAAAACACACCACTCTGTACTGGATATATTAAAAAATGAAGTACACATAAATATCTTCAAGTTTTTCAGGGTCAAAAATAAAGATAAATAGAATAGGTAAACTCAGTGACAGCAAGTTACTATTTTAGTAATACTCCTTATATAATGAATGCGTATCTGCACAATAGTAGTAAGAGGCATTATAAAGGTTACAAGTAAATCAGTGAAACAGTTGATTCTTAGAAGTCTGAGACCTTCTTATATATGCAAATAATAAAGGAGAAAAAATGGTTACACCACAAAGTATTACCAGTACATGCTCTGTAGGCTAATGTATTAATAAATAAGGAATGTTAGAATATATGGAAAACATGAAGCTACACAAATCAGACAGTGAGAAGTGTACTGCTCAAATATATTTACCAAATTATTCTTCTAAATCATGTATAAATTAAGAAGACCAGAGGATGACTAAATAAATATTAATCTGGCAGTAAAGTTGCTGCTTCATTATTGCAAGAAAACTCCTTTTTGTTGCTCTTATGTAAGCCTTATCTTTGTGCCCACTGTGTCTTTTATATATTTAGCAGTTTCCCATATACTGTGTGCCATGTAATTTGTCTCTCCTGACAAAAACTCTCTCTCCCTTCCTGGGAGAGATCTAGAATCAGTACTCCTTCCTTATGTCACTGGACAAATTCAAACCAGGTAATTTATACAACACAAAAGGGTAGCAAGTACTGCAGCTATTTATAACCATAATACAGTAGCTGACAGATTCCACATGAGACAGGGCTTGCTTCCTGCAGAATATCTTTTCGTTTGACAGTATATGAACTCATCAAAATCCTTTGAAGAACTATTAAGAGGCATTGGTTAGTTCAATGTTTGAAAACTAGCTAGGTTCCCAAAAGTTAATGGATTAAGCATATTATCCTGTCTTACTATTCATTCTTCTTCCCCAAAAGCTTAACAATGGAAAAAAATATCCTATTGTCCTACATGGCAGACTTATTTATGAGGGCTCTTACTTTACTTATATTTTATTATAGAAGCTGACTACTTTTAGAGAGCAACTGAACCTGAAGGTGTGCTTCATTGAAATTTAAAATCAAGTGACACTATTAGTTCAAGGGACCTGAACAGGAATAACTTATAAATCAAATGGTGAAAAATACTCAAATCAACAATCACTCTGAAATAGGTTCCCAAAAGCTGCTGTTGTGAATATTAACTAGAAATCCTGCTACCCTGTAGTGTGAAATTCATACAGTTTTGAATACAGAGGGTAATATTACAGAACCACCAAACGATTAAGGTTGAATGGGGCTCTTGATCATGGCCCTTCACCAGTACTCCATTCCTTACTGGGGAGCCCAGAACCATGTTGAGCAGTTCAGATGTGTCTCACTAGGAAGGATCACATTCCTCTACATGCTGTCAATGGCCTTTCTAATGTAACCCAGGAGGCTGTTGACCTACTTGTCACAAAAACACATTGCTTGCTCTTGCTCAGCTTGCGTTTGTCATCAAAACACTGAGGTGTTTCTCTGCAATGGTGCACTCCAGCTGATTGATCCCAAGTCTGTACGGGTGCCTGGGGTTATTCTCAGTGTAGGACTTTGCATATTCTTTTGCTGAACTTCATGAGATTCCTGTCAGGTCTGTTCTTTATACTGTCTTGGTCCTTTTAGTGACAATACAACCATCTGGTCTACCAGCTGTTCCTCCCAGTTTTGTATAATCTGTGACCTTGCTAAGGGTGCACCTTGCCGAGCGCCCAGATTGTTAATGAAGGTATTAAAAGTATTTGCACTAGTACAGTATACCAGTACTGATTGGGCTTGAAGTGGGCCACTAACGACATCTGTTTGGGCTCAGATGTTCAGACAGTTTTTGATCCACTGCACTATCCACTTGTCTGACATGTACTTTCTCAGCTTGTCTGATACAATGGTATTTGAGATACTGTCAAAGCACTTAGAACACCAAGTATCCTTATCTAATTCATCGACCTAGTAGATTATAGAAGGCTATCAGGTTGATAAAGCATGATTTCTCCCCTCATAAATCCATACTGATTGCTCCCATTCATTTCTTTGTTTGGAAATTGTTAGTTGCTCAATAACACCTTCAGTGTTGAAGGGAAGCTGACAAGTCTGTATTTCCCCAGGCCTTCCTGCTTGTGTTTGTTGATGGGAATGTCATTTTCTTTCTTCCAGTCTTCAGAAACCTCTCTCAATCACAATGACTTTTCAAAGACAAGTGGCCTCGCAACTACATCAGCCAACATCCCCAGCACCTGTCAGGCTGTGTAGATTTTGTACATTCAGTTTGTTTAATTGGTCCTTAATGTGGTCTTTCTTCATGGAGTGTTTCTTGCTCCAGATTACCATCTACTCTCAGAAAGAATTCCTGGAGGACAATTTACTGGCAAATATTAAGACAAAGCAGGAATTGAGTACCTTGGGTTTTTCCATGTCCTTTGTCAACAGGTTCCTTGCTCTATTCAGCAGCAGGTCCACATTTTCCTTGGTGAAAGTGATGCCTTTCACTTTCCTTGCTAGATTCAACTTCATGTTGGTCTTTGCTTTCCTAGTCTCTTAAGTGTATAACTAAACTTCACAGGGTTCCTCATGTTGAACAGCAAATTCATCCTCTTCTTTTTTGTACACTTTCGTTTTCTGTCTTTGTTCTATCAAGAGGAACTCATGGATCCCTGCAGCCTTCCTTCAGCCTTCACATGATTTCCTGCTTGAAGGAGAAAGTACTCGTGAGTGTTGAAAAGAAAATTTTTTAACTCTTTTAGGCTCCTCTCCTCTCTGGGGATGTAGGCCATGTGATTCTTCCAAGTGAACAGGTTAATGTCTGATCTCCTAAAATCCAGGGTGGTGGTTTTGCTTTTCGCCCTACTTTCTCCTTTTAGAATTCTGAACTATATGACTTCACAATCACTGCAACTAAGGCAGCCCCAACCCTTCACATCCAGAATAAGTTCTTCATTGTTTGTAAGCATCAGGTCCAGCACAGCACATTTCCTTCTTGGCTCCTCGATCACATGTGTCAGGTAGTTGTTCTCAATGAGTTCTAGAAATCTTAATTGTGTAAGCCCTTATCTGTTATACTTCCAGAAAATCTCAGGATGTTAAGGGCTACCACAAGAATCATGGCCCATGAACAAGAGACTTCTTTCAGTTGTTTCCCTTGTCAATGCATATCTTTTCAATCCTAAAGAACTACGGATCACAAAGTTAAAGTAGATAAAAAAGCTTAAAAGACTTATATGCTGCAGTGTGTTTCTTCATAAACTAAAGCAGAAGGTAGAAACTAAAGCAACAGATGAAATTTTCCTCCCTCGTGAAGTTTAACCAATTTAAATCTTATCCCTGATGTAATTCAAATTCTAATCAAATTCATATTTGATTAGAGTACAATTAGCAATTTGGAGTTGTTACTTGTGGATGTCAACACAAAATTACACTTTGTGAGTTCATATATGAAGGAAGAAACAGGCTCTGTGATAAAAAATATTTAGATAAACATATTGAATAACAACTAATGCAATAAAAAACTGTTATCAAGAAGTGAAAC
Source organism: Upupa epops (assembly GCA_013397515.1). Lineage (NCBI taxonomy): Eukaryota > Metazoa > Chordata > Aves > Bucerotiformes > Upupidae > Upupa > Upupa epops. The sequence continues at coordinate 105,904 of VZRI01010349.1, forward strand.
ACATTACAGGATGAGGATGCAAATGAAAATTTTCAAGAAATGAACACATTACATGATGAGTGTGCAAGTGATGAACAGTCACTTTTTTTGTGAAATCAGTACTTCAGATTACTTTATGTATTCCAATTCACATCTTATTAATATTGATATGGCCAGAGAAATTGGAGGGGAAAAAACTTTTCAACATTATCCAGGAATCTTTCTGAGAGTAGATAAAGGAGAAATTTTCAAAGTGATTCTTATGATTTCATTTCACCCCTCCCCTGTCCTCCATCTCAAAAGTCATTTCACTATGCTCCTATCTCTCTGACAGATATGATTAGCGAGTAGAATAACAGAAGTCATGATCTGCAAAGTTCCTTCACCTCAGTTCAATCACTGAGGCCAACGAAATGCTAGATGTCAATAAATACTGTTGCTTTTCAGGATATGGATATGTTTTGTGAGAAAAATATTTGTAAAATAATTCCTGTGGGTTCATTTTAACTCACAGAAGAGAGCTGATGAAAACAGGAATGAGTCTGGATGGTTATGAATCTGCTATAACAATTGTTATTTTCAATGAGAATAAAAACATTATTAAATAAATAATTACATTTGCACAATAAGTCCTGTTCTTAAAACACTGCTAATACATTATTGATAAATTAATATATTCCAAATAATATAAAAATATTACTCAGATATTATCTGGGTGAATTAGATTGGCATGCAAAAAGTAGCAAGAAATGTTATAAATGAAGTTGTACATATATATACCAAACTATACAGGAACAAAAAGGTTAGGAATTCACTCTTTGTGCTAAACACATGCTTGGTCTTTCAGTGATTGCAGTGTAACATGAAAAAAATGCATAGAAATCCTTAGCAATGACAACATAACTGTTCAGAGAGATCAACAACATAACTTCTGGCTTAAGATACACAAATATATTTGCTATATTGAGATAAAAGATTAAAGTAATTGCTTTTGTTTTGTTTTGTAACATGGCAAAAGCCAAAGGTTGGGCATAAAACAATGCCATCCAGCATTCTATCTGTGAAACATTTCCAACAGCAATTGGAAAAAAACAAAATTAATATAATTAGTTCACAAATAAAACCAAAGCACAGACGTCAAAAGGAAGACTGAAGATTATGTTGGCTAAAGAAAGAAAGAATTAGGAAATGAGATGTCTAGAAATAACAAAAACATCATTGATCTTTTCATGATAATTTTCTAAGTGAATTATGAAGAAAGGGATAAAAGAACAACCACCAACTTTCCAACATGACAAGCAGAGTTGCAAAATATGAATTAAAGTAATGACAAATTCTAGACTTCATGCCTTGCTTTTACTTTGCCATATGCTTGAATAAATCTTCCAAATGAGCAGCAGGCAAGACTGGTCTGAAATCTTACCCTGGAATTGTTTTGCTTTGTTTGCTTCTACTAAAGCAAGATTTTTAATGTGAAAGAATTAATTTGTTAGCATAGGCTTGATTCAGTAAAGTACTTTTTGCATCCAGTAGAAGAGTGGATAAAAAGTCAATTTGAGAAGACTTGTAATTAAGCACAGGCAGAAAAGTAGCTTTGAAGTTGCTTTCACAAGAGAAGTTAGAAGTAGTATTTTGAACAGCTTATGATGTATTGCTTGTGTCAAACCAGCAACTGAGTCCTATGGTGGTCTGTGTAGTTTGCTAGCAGCGTAAGAATAAAAGCCAGATGTGACAACAATTAGATTGGGATTCTCTTTCTGAAATTCTTTCTAACTTGTGCATGTACTACTTAAACTACTTCTATGGTGGCATCCTACTCATCTGCTCCACATTAAAGGCAAAGTTTGCTTTGTTTTTTCGGAACCTTATGCAAAACTGACATCTATGGCACAAAAGGGTACATGGGCCTGACTCCAGAACTGCCATCATAGACCTTCCAAGGCTTCAGAGCATTTCAAAATTTCATAAATAGTTCCTAGGATTTATAAGTATTTTTTGACTGGAATTTTAAGCTTTTTCAGCATGGTATGTAATTGTGCTTGCATGGAAATTGTAAGTTAAAGGCATGCTACATTAGGGTTAAGGAGATGGTAACCCAGTGAGTTATTTGCCTTTGTGTCTTTTTATACCCTAAATTCGTCTCTGCCTCTTATGTTACATTGACCATGATTTCAATGGAAAGTTGAGCAAAATAATCAGGGACTCATAGAATGCATTGGATTGAAAGGGACTTTCATCTTAAGCCAACACCTCCTGCAATGACCAGGGACATCTACTAGACTGAACTGCCCAGAGCCACATCCCACCGGCTATTAATGTTTCCAGGTATGGAGCATCTACCACTTCACTGGGCAACCTATGCCAATGTTCTGCCACGCTGAATGTAAAAATTCCTTAGATCTGGTCTAAATCTCTCCCCTTTTAGATTAAATCTATTACCCCTTGTACTGTCACAATGGACCTTGCTAAAAGGACACTTGACATCTTTCTTATAAGTCTCCACAGAACTTTCTCTTCTCCAGGATAAACAACCCCAACAGTAACTCCAAATCTCTCAGCTTGTCCTCTGTCCCATTCTGTTAGGTGGATCAGGAAACATTCTAAGATCCCAAGGGTAAAATTAAGATACAAGTGAGGTCAAGTGCAGCTCATACATCAAGACTTTATTGTTTAACAATATGTGATAGAAAGAAAGGGTGATGGAGAGAGAAGAAAAGGAGAAAGAAAAAGAGGGTAAAGAGAGTAAAGAGAATATAGCTACCACCACCAAAATCATCTCTAGATTTCTCCAAAAGTACAGCAGCATCCTGACGTTTTCTGACACTTGTCAATCCTTCAGTGGGAGAAGCTTCCAAAGTATTTGGCAAGAAGCCATTCTTTTTAAGTTGAAAGTTTACTCTACCTGCCCCGTCTTTGTTTCATGGTGGGGTTACCCACCTCAGACAGTCTTCTGGCCATTGTTAGTAGATCTTTGTTTGTGTTTCTACATTTTACTTAGTCTATGATTATATTTTTCTCTGATGAATTAATTTTTAATTCATTTCATACGCCTTTATGAATATGTTCTTCTTTTAACTTCCACTTTGAGGTGTTTTTATTTATTTATATTTTTTTATTCCTGACACCCACATTTAAGAATGTGTTCATGTTTCAGTTCTTTCTGCAAATCTATTGACTGCATTTTCCATTTCTCATCATAAGGGCCTTCCACAAAGTTTCGTTGAATTGCTGTAAAGCAAAAGATATCACAGCTCAAAATAGGTGCAACATTAGCAGAAACTTGCTAGCAGGAAAATACATAGACTATACTAACATAATTGTGGTTCACTACTTTGTTAAGTACCTTGTATTTGGCCAATTCCTCTGTATGTTTGAATATTTTTATTTATTTGCTCTCCTGTTAACAAGATGACTTCATTATCCACAGTAATGAACATGGTCTACTGTTTCCCTTGTCTACTTCCAGCTGCCTGCCCATAAAATCAAAAGCTTCTCAGTACTTTACCTCAGGGTCAACATGGGCTGACCTAGTCAATGTGAGCAGACAATGTTCTAGTGCAGCCCAGGAGGTGGCAGTACCCCAGTGTCACCAGTAGGTAAAGATTGCTGATTCTTCCCTTCTACTCTTCCTTTCCACTGTGAGACCTCACTTAGAGAACTGTNAGAATATAGCTACCACCACCAAAATCATCTCTAGATTTCTCCAAAAGTACAGCAGCATCCTGACATTTTCTGACACTTGTCAATCCTTCAGTGGGAGAAGCTTCCAAAGTATTTGGCAAGAAGCCATTCTTTTTAAGTTGAACAGTTTACTCTACCTGCCCCGTCTTTGTTTCATGGTGGGGTTACCCACCTCAGACAGTCTTCTGGCCATTGTTAGTAGATCTTTGTTTGTGTTTCTACATTTTACTTAGTCTATGATTATATTTTTCTCTGATGAATTAATTTTAAATTCATTTCATATGCCTTTATGAATACGTTCTTCTTTTACCTTCCACTTTGAGGTGGTTTTTTTAATTTATTTATATTTTTTTATTCCTGACACCCACATTTAAGAATGTGTTCATGTTTCAGTTCTTTCTGCAAATCTATTGACTGCATTTTCCATTTCTCATCATAAGGGCCTTCCACAAAGTTTTGTTGAAGTGCTGTAAAGCAAAAGATATCACAGCTCAAAATAGGTGCAACATTAGCAGAAACTTGCTAGCAGGAAAATACATAGACTATACTAACATAATTGTGGTTCACTACTTTGTTAAGTACCTTGTATTTGGCCAATTCCTCTGTATGTTTGAATATTTTTATTTATTTGCTCTCCTGTTAACAAGATGACTTCATTATCCGCAGTAATGAACATGGTCTACTGTTTCCCTTGTCTACTTCCAGCTGCCTGCCCATAAAATCAAAAGCTTCTCAGTACTTTACCTCAGGGTCAACATGGGCTGACCTAGTCAATGTGAGCAGACAATGTTCTAGTGCAGCCCAGGAGGTGGCAGTACCCCAGTGTCACCAGTAGGTAAAGATTGCTGATTCTTCCCTTCTACTCTTCCTTTCCACTGTGAGACCTCACTTAGAGAACTGCGTCCAGTTCTGGAGTCCTCAATACAAGAAGGGCATGGAACCATTGGACTTAATGATCCTTGTAGTTCCTGGTCTACTGTGATACTGTTGAAACAAGTGCAGAGGAGGGCCATGAGGATGATGAGTGCTGGAGCAACTCTGCTATTAAGACTAGCTGAGGTAGATGGTCTCATTCAATCTGGAAAAGAGAAGACTCCATGGACACCTTATAACATCTTTCCAGTACCTGAAGGGGACCTACAGGAAAGCTGGAGAGGGACTTTTTAGAAGTAACTCTAGTAATAGGACCAGGGGCAATGCTTTCAAGCTAAAAGAGGGTAGACTCAGATTAGATCTGTCAGGAGTTAAAAACCAGGATCATCATAAAGCATTTAATTTCATTAAAGTGGTAAGGGGATGAAATAAAAACAATACAGGGAGGGTTTGAAAAATAAATCATTAATTGCCATCAAAAATTAACAAAACAAACTCAATTTAGGGGGAAAAAAAAAGATGATATTAAATTCACCCCACAAAAAAAACCTCATCAAACAAACATAAAAACCTCACATAAAAATACATGCAAACATAGGCAAACAGATTAATCACAGTGCTGTTACACAACTCAGACAAAATTTCAATGTTCAAATCCTAAAAAGGGAGAAACTTCCAGCTGTGGAAACTTGGAGCTCAACAAGTTCATGTTCCTGTGTCTCAGCGCCAGCAGGCTTTGTAACGTCCAGTTCTCTGTTCCTTCTGCTTCCAGACCAGTCCGCCATTTCCAAAATGTTAATTTCTATGACCATGAGTAAGAGCAGAAGTCTCTTCATTTTAGCAAACCATGAAATCCAGACAAAACCTTCTTTTCATTCATTCTCGAAGAACCACACTACCTCTCTATTCATCACGTTTTCCAGGATAAGATAGCTGCCACATCTAGCTTAGTGGCATGTGTTCCCCTCTGAAACACAGATGAGAGGTGAAGAAGATGGAGTCCAAGGAAATGAAGGCGGAACAGAAAACTCAAAACCGAAACTCCAAATCCCCAAACTACCTCCATTTGGGCAACATGGTTGTGAGAGGTGTCTCTGCCTATACCACAGGGATGAAAGTAGACAGTCTCTCAGGGATGAAAGTAGACAGTCTCTCAGGTCACTTCCAACCTAAGCCATTTTATGATTCTCTGAAACTACTAGGAAAACAAGCATAACTGAATGAATCATAAATGTAGCATTTTCTCTGAAGGTTAAAAGGGTAAAAGAATGAAAAGAATTCTATGAAATAGTATACATTTTATGTCTTACCGAAATATTAAAAAAAATAGAACACACCTAATTACCACCTTTACTTACACAGTTACAAGAGGTGTGCTTAAAAATGATGTGTAATCAATATAAATGCAGCTATAAAAGGAACCATACATGGTACACTGCAATTTAATTCTGCCCATATTGCGGCTGGGTTCCACTTTTATATTTATAGGGTGCATAATAAATGCATACATTTTAGAATCTAAACAAGGGAAAAATTCCTTTGCTTTTTGACATATCAACTACATGTTTCTCTTAAGTACAGAATAAAGCGTGTTTGGTTTGTGGCTGATGAGAAGAATTGAGTTTGCATTATTTAGAGAAAAAACTATGTGAAGGAGAACACAATTAAGTAAAGAAAAATATTAGAGATATAATGTAAAAGTCAAATTGAAAAAATAATGAACAAATTAGCACCAGAAGCAAATGTAAAAATGTGAAAGTGAACATAAACTGTTTCCAGATTTAGAGCTCTTTATCTGTCCAATTACATTTAAAAAATGTTTCTGGTTTACCTTGATAATAGCTTAAAAAAACACCTATAATTTTAATGTCAAATACAGAATTTAAAAGATTATATATTCTGTGTAAGTATTTTTTGAAGTATTTGTGATTTTGAGTGCCTTTCAAACATGAGCTTATGCAGTTTGACCTTAATTAATTTTGAACATCTAGCATCCAAAAGAATGTATTCAGGATTTATTTTCTGCCTTGTATCAAGTGTCATGTTTGATTTCCTCCTCTGCAAAGGGACCTGGGAGTCGTAGTGGACAGCAGGATGACTGTGAGCCAGCAGTGTGCTCTTCTGGCCAAGAGGGCCAACAGCAGCCTGGGGGGGATCAGAAGCAGGGTGGTTAGCAGAACAAGGGAGGTTCTTCTCCCTCTCTACTCTGCACTAGTGAGGCTGCATCTGAAGTATTGTGTCCAGTTCTGGGCCCCTCAGTTCAAGAAGGACACAAAGCTGCTGGAGGGTAGCTCTTGTCTAGCACAGAGCAATGAAGATGATGAAGGAAGTAGAACAGCTCCCTTATGAGGAAAGGCTAAGGGAGCTGGGTCTCTTGGGCTTGGAGAAGAGGAAGCTGAGGGGTGACCTCATTAATGTCTATAAATTTGTGATGGGTGTGTGTCAGGAGGATGGAGCCAGGCTCTTCTCAAGGTCATCTAGTGATAGGACAAGGGGCAAGCTGGAACAGAGGTGGTTCCATATAAATATCAGAAGGAACTTCTTCACAGTGAGGGTAACAGAGCATTGGAACAGGCTGCCCAGGGACGTTATGGGGTCTCCTTCTCTGAAGGCATTCAAGACCTGCCTGGATGTGTTTCTGTGTGACTTGGTCCAGGTGATCCTGCTGTGTCAGGGGGATTGGACTAGCTGATCTTTTGAGGTCCCTTCCAATCCCTAATGATTCTGTGATTCTATGATTCACATTTTCTGTTCAATGATGATTTAAAATACAGGTTCACTTAATTATTTCTTAATAATTAAATGAAGGAATTGTTTTAAGGCAATAGAGCTTGCTACTAACAAAAATCTTTTCAAAACTAACTCAAAAGAATTTTCAGTTTCACTGAAAATGCATAAAAACATGATTTGCTATATCTTTTATGCACATGCTGTGGGACCATTCAAGGACCTCAGATCTTACCATAGATGTGGACTGTTAAGTAAGACCATCTTTGTTGGTTTTGGGTGTAATACTACCCTTGTAAGCAGAAAAGACTCTTGCATATTCACCAGATGGACATTTCTTCATGATTTTCCAGCTAGAAAATATTTTGGCAAATTATTTCAATGAATACAATACATCCATTCTTACCCTATTATCTTAAGTATGTAGTAACAATAGAGTGCTAGAATGGTTTGGGTTGGAAGAGACATTACAGATCATCTAGTTCCAACCTTGCTGACATGGGCAGGGACATATTCCAGTAGACCAGGTTGCTCAAAGCCCTATCCTGTTTGGCCTTGAGCACTTCCTGGGATTTGGGCATATGTAACTTCTCTTGGTAAACTCTTCCAGTGCCTCACTACTCTTACAGAGAAGAAGGTGCATAAAATAATTCTAAGAGCACAACTATATCATCTTCAGTCTTGCCAAGGAACTGCCTATTGAAATTGAGCATTCATGAACTCTAATTTTCTCTGCCATTTATTTGTTCTGTAAACTCAGAGAACTTTTTTGTGATTTAACTTGTTCAGCTTCACTTTGAGTTTATATTATCTGGGTCAACGAGATCCTTTTGAAAACTTATTAGAGCATTGTTAGTGTTGTGAAATGAAAAATGTTATGTGAATACAAAGTAATATCCTGTTCAGATGTTTTGCACCAGCTTGCTGCTCAGTGATGTTGTCTATAAGCAGGAACGAATGACACAAACTGCATTTGACAAAAGCATCTTCTACGATCAGCATAAGTGGTGCTATAAATATACTAAAAACTAATGACACTGTCCTTGTGTTCAGGCAGGCAGGATTTGCTAAGAAACAAGAAATATTAACTTAGCCTTAGATCAGTAAAAATATTGTATTCTAGACACGTCTGTCCTGTATTTGGCTGCTTTGGCGTCGTAGCAGGGTGAACAAGTAACAATCTGCAGCAGCTGAAGGCTGTGTTCTCAAATAAATTGAGCTGTTAACACTAATATCATTAATTTGGCTACTGGAATGAATCTAGCTTATTGCAGATTTGTTTAGAGGACTTAGGAAGCACTGTATAGCAACTTCCATCTACTCAGAACTCCCTATATGGAAAGCTTTATTCATTCACCACTCTTTAAAATACAAAGGAACTGTTAATTTAGTATTTTTTCAAAGCTCAGATTTACAGTTTTTAAGTTGCATTTAAAGTATAATGTATTTCATATTTAATATTTTATATTAAGGGTGTTTAAATTCCACTTCTGCTTTCAAAGGTACAGAAGGAGAAAAAAGGCAGAAGGCCACAGTTTATCCTCCTCAGAAACTCCACTGAATATATAATATCCTTTTCTGCAAATTAAGTGGAAATTTGTAAGGAAAAAAATATATCTGTTAGGTACTCTAACGAAAACTACGTAGGCTCAAGCATTCACAGAATCACAGAGTAATCGTGGTTGGAGAGGACCTCCTAGATCACCTTAGTCCAACCATACCCACTCCAACAAAAAAACCGAAATACCTGAGAGACCAATAACTACAAAACAATGCCCTCCCATGCCTGCCACTATAGCCTGTTGTGAAGCACCACGTCTACACATTTCTTAAGTACCTCCAGGGATGGTGACTCAACTACCTCCCTGGGAAGGTTGTTCCAATGCCTCACCACTCTTCTGTAAAGTATTTCTTCCTAATATCTAATGTAAACCTCCCCTGCCTCAACTTCAGATCATTTCCCCTGGTGCTGTTATTAGTTACTAAGAAGAGGCCGATTACCCACCTCTCTACAACCTCCAATCAGGTAGCTGTAGATTCATCTTGATTAATAATTTTTTCACTAATTGATAGTAACAAGTTGTCCTGGAAGTATAAGCTCTAAACTTCCTAATTCTGTTTTGATTTTTTTATTATACAACCCATGTAGTGATTTGAGGAGGAGTATTTTGTTCACTGTATCCTATGGATTCTACTTCTGCTCAAAACGGTATTTTTTTCATCGAAAAACTTCAGCATAACTTCTGATCTATTATTTCCACTAGCATCCCTTTTATAATACTAAGGCTTCAATTTGCATCTATGACAATCTAATTTAGTTAAAGCTACAGTTCAGCACTTTCCCATGAGAGATATTCACTATATACTCCATTTCTTGGTACTTCCAGTCCTTCTTTATGGGTTTGTGCAAAATGATTTGATTTCCTTAGAGATGTATTAATTGTGTTAGTTCAAGCACATTGTCCTTCTGGATTTGTTTCTGTTTAAAAATAAATAAATAAACACATTGTGAAGATTTTACGTAAATCTGTATCTTAAAAAAAGCTATTAGTTCCTAATAGCCTTACCCACAGCTATGGCACTCAAATAATGTTACAATACCATATCATGCTCCAGTTTACAAAGTAGAAGTATACCAATTCCATAAGAGACATTTTTGTCTTTTCTTCAGCTGACTATATGAAATTAGCTCCAGATAGAATATGATTCTGCAGCAGTTGTTTCAATTTTAGTTCGAACAGTCTAGTAAGCTTAGTGAAACAAGCTTTAACCTGAAGGATTTCAGGGGTGGCCTCCAAAATGGCAGTTCTCAGGTCAATGCATCCACGTAGGAAATATGCCTGGCTTAGGACCAGAAAGCAAGCCATCCTGGGGCTGTATACAATTGATATACCCTTCCACTCCCCTGCAGAAAAACCATCTTGCTTGCTTGCTGCTTTGAAATGCCTACACACTAACACAGGCAGTATGGTGCAATGCATACACTCTGAGGCAAGAAGGAAGACCTAGAGATCTGTGTGTGGTCACAGGGTCACGGTCTCGTGGTGATAACTGAAATTCTGTCATGAATGGCTATGTACTATTCAAGAAAGACAGGCCAGTAAGGCAGAGTGGTGGAGTAGGTCTTTTTATGTGAAAGAGCACCTAGAATATACTAAGCTCTGCCTAAAACAGAATGAAGAACCTGCTGATAGTTTATGGTAATCAAAATGGGACAGGCTATTATGGGTGACATTGTTATGGGTGTTTACCATAGGCCACCTGACCAGGATGAGGATATTGATGAGGCCTTCTACAGACAGCTGAAAGCAGCCTCACAATCACAGTCTCTGGTTCTCATGGGACACTTTAACTAACCTGATAATTGCTGCAAAAGTAACACACTGAGACACACTTATTCCAAGAGATTCCTGTATTTCATCAAGGATAAAATTCTAATACAAGTGGTGGAGGAACCTACAAGAAGTGCACTGCTGGATCTTGTGTTAACAAACATAAAAGGACTTGTTTGGGTTGTGAAGGTTGGGTGTAACATTGGCTGCGGTGAACATGAAATGGTGGAGTTCAGTATCCTGTGAAGAAAAAGCAAAGAAACCAGCAGGATTTCAACCCTGACCTTCAGAAGAGCTAAATTTAGCCTCTTCAAAGATTTACTTAACAGAATACCATGAGTCAGGGCTCTAGAGTGCAAGGGTGTTCATGAGAGATGGCCAGTATTCAAACACTACTTCCTCCAAGCTCAAGATCAGTATGCTACTGTGAAGAAGAAAGCAAGCAAAGGAAACAGGGGGCCTGCATATGTGAGTAACAATATTCTGGATAAACTGAAAAAGAAAAAAGAAATGTACACATTGTGGGAAACAAGGCTGGACACTTGGAAGGAATACAGAAATGTTGCCAGAGAATGCAGGAATGCAATGAGAAAAGATAAGTACAGCCTGGAGCATCTGTCTTATGAGAAAAGGTTGAAAGAGCTGGGACTGTTTAGCCTGCAGAGAAGATTGAGAGGAGACCTTATTAATCTCTATAAATATCTAAAAGGGTGGGTGTAAGGAGGATGGAGCTAAATTGTTTTCAGTTGTGCCCTGTGGCAGAACAAGGGTCAATGAGTCCAAGCTAGAACATAAAAGGTCTAATTTATATATGAGAAAAAGGTTCTGTGCAGGTCACAAAGAATTGGAATAGTTTTCCCAGAGAGATTATGCAGCCTCCTTCTCTGAGGTATTCAAGACCTGCCTGGATGCAGTCCTGTATAATGTGCTCTAGACAATCCTGCCTTAGCAGGGGTAGTAGACTAGACTTCCAGCTCCAATGATTCTGTGATTCTATATGTACAGGTTACGGGAACAGTTTCCTACTTCACCACAATGGTTTCAAACTTTTCATCAGAATAGATTGCATTTGGGTTTTTTTTATAGCAATATCTATTTGAGCCTATACCATAAACAGAAAGAAGGACAAGGGAGTGCAGTAATAAATAATACACTTAACTATACAAATTATTTTAAGCATTAGACTTATGAGAATCAATGTCAAAGAAGAGCTTTAGGTAATTATTCTTCAAAAAGAAAACAAAGGTGCTTGACCAATTTTTATTGGACAGGCTTCAGGTGTGATTGTGAACAGAAAAAAGTTGAGGATCAAAAGGGTGCAAATAAGAAAAACAAAATTGTAGAGTAAAAATGCTGGGTTGAATGCACAGATCAAAATTGGACAATGAAAGAAATCAGGACAAGGGTAGAACAATTTGACTTGAAAGGTTTTAAAGGATGAGAAAGGCTGTAGTCTTCAATAAAAGGATAAAAATTATTTCTCTAAAATGCACTGCTGTTCTTAATAGCATATTCTACACCTGTCTTGCATACAGGACTCCCACTGACATTAATAAATGTTCTTTTCATGGGACTACTGTTGAATATGAATAGAAATCAGGAAAACTTCTGCTGTATTATTCACAGAACACAGAGCAGAATACATGTCAATCTGACCAGTCTTCATATTTTTCTCCATGGCAACTCTGAAATATAGTTACTTTTTTAAAAAAACCCAACAAAGAAACCACAAAACCATTAAAATTTTAGGAATGTGCACAACATGTTTCATAATGCCCAAAAAGATCACAAAATATCTTAGAATAAGAAAGACCTTTGCTGTTGCAATCTTACCTTCCTTTGAGTCGTTGTTTCTTTACCAACATGATTCATATATCAAAGAATCACAGAATGCTTGAGGTTGTAAAAAACTGTGGATGACATCTGGTCCAACCCCCATGCTCAAGTAGAGACACCTAAGCCCAGTTTGTTAAGGATGTTTCCAAAGATATTAAAACACAGCCACTCTCCACTTTGGGCAGCCTGTCCCCTGTGGACTCAGTCAACTTCACCGTAGAAAAGTGTTTCCCGATGTTCAGAGGAATCCTTCCATTCTTCCTTTTTTTTGCCTGCTGCTTCTTGACCTGTCATGGGACTAGACTGAAAAGAGCCTGGTACTTTTTTTTACACTCTTCCTTGGGGTATTTATATACATTGATGAGATCCCCACTGAGCCTTCTCTTCTTCAGACAGAACATTCCCAAATCTACATCGTCCTTTTACAATATATGATTAAGGAGTGTTATTAAAGAATGTATAGAACATAAGGCAAGTTACTTGTAGGATTTATTTGATTTTAAAACAAATGATGGTCTCTTTTAAAAGAAGGTATGAAATGTTAATTGATGTCATTTATACTATGCACTATATGCATTTAGAGCTGAATGAGTTTGTAGAATTTTTAATAAATGATATCTTCATTTTAAAATGAAAGGCAAATGCAAATTTCATTCTACCATGATCTAAAAAAATTTTGGGTCTAAAATATGTGAGAAAGATGTTAGGCATTTTTGAGATTTTTTTTTTGTTAAATTCAGTCTATGACTACAACAAAAGGAAAAGATATTATAAGGAATCCAAAGGAATTTCTGCTCAGAGGCACAAGCTCAGATAGCTTGTTCCAAATCCATAGCAATTACTGAAAAGTCTTCAACTTCTCATCTGCTTTAAACAGACAGTCTGAATGTCTGTCTTTGATGTATTGACACTAGGATTTATTTATAATCAATATAGAGAAGCAGGTATTTTTAGGATGTGACTTATCTCATCTGAAGTAGGGATCTTAGTTCAGATTAATCACATATTGCAATTGACTGTTTTATTTCATTAGCTATTATCAAAAGCTGAGAGTAATGAGCTAAGATGCAGACTTCTCCAATTAATTGGATAAATCCCACTCTCATTGACTTTGGTGTGTCTTGGATTTCTAGGAAAAAAATTGGGTTTATTTTTTCATCATTAATGCTGTTGCATCATTAATGCAACATATTGATATGCCAAATTAGTTCAAGACAGCCTGTGAGGTGCAAGAGGATGCCTATTAACCTGAATAGGATTTATTCCATTCACTTTATAAATGGTTCTATTAATTTCCTACTGAGACAAATTGATTTGGGGATATTGAGTTGACTAGCTAATATTTCAATTTTAGTCTTAACTGAAGTCTTTGATGCAAAAAAATGCAAACTTCCTGTGGATAATAATGATCAAAAATGAATAAATTATTATCCTCATATTTCTCTACAATACAGTAAATTTTGAATGAGTTCAATAGTTACCCCCACCCACGCCTGGATTAGCACAGCAAAACATTAGCACCTTGGAAGACTGAAATGCTAATTATTTTCTGTGCAAAATATCTGTCAGTCACAAAACCCTTCTGTATGTTTGGTACACTGACATTAGTTAAAACACCAATTTCTAGTAATGTCTAAGGTGAACTACAGCAAAGATGTATTGACGTGTCAGCAGTGTGCTAGTGCAGCCCAGCCAGCCAGTCGTATCTTGGTATATATGAAAAGAAGCGTGGCCAGTAGTCATTATACCTCTTTGCTCTGAGATCCCACCCGGAGCACTGGCTCCAGCTTTGGAGTCGCCAACACAAGGACATGAAGCTGTTGTAGTAGGTCCAGAGGAGAGCTATAAAGCAGATCAGGGGCTGGAACCACTGCTCTGATGCTGAGACAGCTGATGTTGTTCAGTCTTCATAAAAGAAGACTCCTGGAGAGATCTCTTTGTGGCCTTTCAGTACCTGACACAGGGCTACAGGAAAGATACGGGGAGGACGGACGGACACTTTTTGAGGATCTCTAGTGAGGAATGGTTTCAATCTAAAGTAATAAAATATTTTGGTATCACTGCTAAAATATGGCATGCTTATTATTTAATACAAACTCACAATATGAACTTCTAATATGGCATGCTTATTATTTAATACAAACTCACAATATGAACTTCTAATACATGAAGGTAGCTTTAATTACATTTCAAATTTTTAAATCAGACTTTCAAATTTGCCTCAGATTTATTTATTTATTTTTTTATTGTATTTCACCCAACAGCACTTTAATTGAAGAATAAATAAGTTTTTTCTTGAAATTCAATCACCACTTGGTATTCCTGGAAAGTCTCATTTTATGGGGTATATTTTCAGAATATCTGGAGCTGTAAGAACACCATGGAGTGATGGATGATGAGGTTCTTGGAAAAAAGAGAGTTTAGGGGTTAGTAACAGATTTCAAAGAGGAGCTATTCACAATGAAGTTAGGGGCAAATATCTTCTCATTATATACACTATATTTTATGAAAAGTAGGAAATCCATTCCATATATGTTATATTCATCATTCTTACTTTATTAATCTCAATCCATGAAAATTATGTTGTTTGCTTTAAACACAGGTCATATGTAACAGGCAAGAGATGTGGATGAAGAAATTGATGGAGAAAATAAGGACCATATGGTCTAGTGTAGATCCCAGTAACTATCTTTTAATAATGGACAGCAAGATGACTATGAGCCAGCAATGTGCACTTGTGGCCTGGAAGGCCAACAGCATCCTCGAGGGGATGAGAAGGGGGGTGGTTAGCAGATTGAGGGAGGTTCTTCTCCCCCTCTACTCTGCACCAATGAGGCCGCATCTGGAGTATTGTGTCCAGTTCTGGGCCCCTCAGTTCAAGAAGGACACAGAGCTGCTGGAGAATATCCAGCATAGAGCAACAAAGATTACGAAGGAAGTAGAACACCTCCCTTACAAAGAAAGGCTGAGGGAGCTGGGTCTCTTGAGCTTGGAGAAGAGGAGGCTGAGGGGTGACCTCATTCATATCTATAAATATGTGAGGGGTGGGTGTCAGGAGGATGGAGCCAGGCTCTTCTCAATGTTGTCTAGTGATAGGACAAGGGGCAATGAGTGCTAGCTGGAACATTGGAGGTTCCATATAAATATCAGAAGGAACTTCTTCTCAGTAAGGGTAATGGAGCATTGGAACAGGCTGCCCAGGGGGGTTGTGGATTCTCCTTCTCTGAAGACATTCAAGATCTGCCTGGATGTGTTCCTGTGTGACTTGGTCTAGGTGTCCTGCTGTGGCAGGGGGATTGGACTAGATGATCTTTCGAGGTCCCTTCCGATCCTTAATGATTCTGTGATCCATAGCCTGGCAAATAGTTTAGACTTCACTGATTGCTTGGACAAGCAAGGCTGAAAAAATCTTTAAAATATTTTGTAGATTAAAACCCCTTCAACCAAATTTGTCAGACCATCTTGCTGTGATGATTCCTGCAGCTGATAACTTTGAACCAGTATATTGTTGTAAAAGAATTATATTAAAGGTTGCCACATTTTTCCAAAGGTAGGGGGAAATCCCCTTTTGCTGAAGCCTTGTGATTCCTCAGGAAGTTGTATCAATTCATGTATCCCCACGTGCTGAACAATAGTAGTGTAGTGGGTTTACTGTCTGTCAGCACTACTTAAGGAAATAAATGCTTGATTTACATTAAATGTTTCACATGTGTCACCAGTTTGCAAGCTGGTCATGTCTGGAATTAAATTTAATTTGGTTAATTAGCAAAGAGCTACTAAAGTGAAACAAAGACAGGGAGGGCTTACCTCACCACTTACTACTAACAGGCAAAAATCCCAGAACTGGAATCAGGGAAATGATACAAATTTACATTCAACAAGCTCTCATTTTGTCCTACATTTCCCACTGCACAAACCAAGTAATTCCCCAGCACACAAGAAAAATGGGTGGTCCTAGAAAACAATCTGGAGAGATAAATAGCCCTTCCATCAGTCCCAGCTCTGTAAACACACCCGCAAGGGAATAGGTCCCAGACAGCCCTTTTCAAGCAGCAAGGTGGTGACACCTGTCTTCCTTTCCCGGAGACATTCCCTCACTCTTTTCTGTATGCATAGCCTTGGGTCATGCAGGCTGTGACCCCACTAAACCATTTTCCTTTAAGAATCCTATATCCACCTCTGTCAGTCAGTTTCCTCTCCACACTGGCTTCTTCAGGCTTGCTGGTCCTTTGGACTGCCCTTCAACCACCTCCACCTTTCACCACATTCAGAGCCGAGGCCTATCCACAAGGTATTTCAGAACTAGGGCTGCAGCACATCTCTTAATTTCAGTCAATAAACAGGACACATTGAACGAGCAAAGTGGTTATGTCCATAATATTCTTTAAGCAGTGATAATTCCTCTTTATTTGTTTGAAATCAAGCCACTGTCTAGCCCTCATTGCTAGATGTCTGTGGTAGTAACATAGTTAGGTTTCTTGTTCACTGGCTCTATTTCTCCAGGAAACACCATTCCTGTTAACCTGAAATTACTGCCATGTAACATCAGTTTGAGATCTGAAGAACAAACTTAATTTGCTGTTTGCCAGGTATCATCCTCTCTGATACAAGTTCTGCTTGATGAATCACACCCACACTGTGCCATACGATACTACTGGTGATGTCTTTATAACCTTTCATCATCGTTCATTACTTTGGTGAAAGATTAGAACATAAGCAATGGCATTTGTTCAAGATGCACCAGAAGAACTGCAATCTGTTTGCTTCTTCACTGTCCATGTTAGCACTTCACTGGAAAAAAGAAAGATTACTAGGGAAGGCGTTATGTGTAATCTAAATTTGTAAATGATATTCTGAATACTATGCTCAATGAACAGGCAAGTTGCTATTTCTAAATACTGCATCTTAATAGAAAATAGCAGCTTTAAAGAGGCTTCAAGGCAGTTGTTTCTAGGAGAAAAAGACAACTTAAAGCTCTTGGTCAGGATATTTTGAATATTAATGAGAAAGACATTTTATTAATATATTGGGAAAAGGACAATAAATAGAAATAATGTCAAAATAAAGATTTATGTATTTACAGGTGGGATTGTTGGACAATTTCTTATAAAGTCAAGGAACCAGTTTCTAAATCTGAAATTTATGTGGATTTCCTCGTGTATCCAGGTTCTCTGTTTATAAAGCATCATTTTCCATTCTAAGGGCATAGATGAACCATGCCTTTATTTGTCCAATATTTGTCCAATAATTGCTAGTTACAATTGGCAGGAACTGAGTGTATTACAGTACTTTTACAGTAGGCAGTATTACAGACTTTTTATTTTGATAGCTTTGCTTTTGACTATCAGCATTATCAAGCAGTACAACTTGCTGCAGTGAAATGTTTTAAGGAAAGAAACAGTTATGATCTGTTTTTTGAAGTTTCTTGTTGTTAAATGCGTGCCAAAAAGCTTTTGTTAGTAGCCTTAATGTTTTGTGGGAATACACAATATAATTCTATCTTTCACAAAGATATTAATTGGTTACCTTTCCTCACAGCAACAAACTCCGGCTTTAATAATACGATTTAACAAGCCAGAAATCTGAACTCCTTATGCATCAGTTACATAGAATGCATTGCTACTTAATACTCACTTTCACAAACTAAAAATTCCATACTCTTTTTCTTCACAGCAAATATCCTAGGGATCTTCAGTATACTGAGGCAAAGTTTTGTTTTATGTTTTCTTTCCTACTCTGCCAGCATAATTTTTTATATGGAAATGCTTTCCACCAACAACAAGATTTCTCCATGGCTACTGTGTAAATATTTACATTTACTCAGTATTGCAGCATCAGTATACTTCTAATAACTATTTTAGCTTGTCCCCAAACACTTTTGACAGCTGAAGAGTGGAGGTCAGTACCAGTGAATGGGAATAACTTTTGAAGCTAACGGGACTAATTTCAAAGGTTGTCCAGGAAGTGCTTTCTTTATGCCATTACAATTTTCCCTGAGATGTTGTCTTGTTAACAGTGGCACAAACAGGACAACCAGGCAATCAGACCCAGTCAGCAAGTTTTTCTGACAGGCAGGTCCTGCTTGACTAGACTAATGTCCTCTGTGATAAGGTGACCTACTTAGTGGATGAGGCAAGGGCTGTAGACACTGACTACTACCTACTTTAGAAGGCTTTAACACTGTTTCTGACAGCATTCTCCTTCAGAAACTTACAGCTTATGGCTTGGATAAGTACATCCTGCACTGAATTAAAAACTGACAGGATGTTGGGGCACAAAGAGTGGTAGTGAATGGAATTAAATCTAGCTGGCATTCAGTCACAAATGGTGTTGCCCAGGGTCCAATACTGGGGCCTGTTCTCATTATTACCTTTATTAACAATCTGGATGAGGGGATTTGGTATAAGATCCAGTAGATCGACACACCAAGCTGAGCAGGTGTTCGATCTACTAGAGGGTAGTGAGGCTCTACAGATGGATCCAGACAGGCTGAATTTATTGGCGAAAGTTAATTTTATGAGGTTCAACAAGGTCAAGTGATGGGTCCTGCAGTTGGATCCTAACAACCCCACGTGTGGTTGGAAAGGTGCATGTCAGAAAATGATATGGTGGTATTGATTGACAGTCACCTGAACATGAGCCAGCAGTGTGCCCAGGTCATCAGGAAGGTCAATGGCATCCTGGCTTGTCTTAGAAAGCAGGCCCAGGGAAATGTTTGGGCTCTCATTTTAAAAAAGTATTGAGGTACCGGAGTGTATCTAGAGAACAAGTGAAAGGTTTGGATCGCAGGTCTTAAAAGGAGTGGCTGAAACAACTGGGGCTGTTTAGTCTAGGTAAAAGAAGGCTGAGAGGAGAGCTTATTGCAGTCTTCAGCTACCTGAAAGGAGGTTGTAGAAAGGTGGGGAGTGATAGGACAAGAGGAAATGGCTTCAAGTTGCACAAATAGCAGTTTAGTTAGAATATTAGTAAGATTTTCTTTACTGAAAGCCTTATCAGTAATTGTCATGGATTTCTCAGGCCTGCGTTGGAGTCCCCATTCCTCAAGGTACTTAACAGTGGAGCAGACCTAGTGCTTAGGGATATGGTTTAGTCAAGGACTTCTCAGTATTGGGGTAATGGCTTGTAGGTCTTTTCCACTCCAGGCGATACTGTGATTCAGTGATTCTGTATCATACTGTTGGAAAAGGTGAAATTTTATGAATAGAAATGACTGTAAATTAGCAGAGGGCCTTTATATGTATGTTAGAAAGTTGTAGCTTTAGCAGCAGAAACTAACCCTGTATAGCTAACAGATGTAGAAAAGAATGTATTGTGGGGCCCTGCCCAGGTAGCACCTGGGCTTGAGCTAAGCCAGAGATAGTCAAGTGAAGATAAGAGAATGCTGTGTCCACATAGTGGTTGGGGCCAGTCTAGGGGGCGGAGGGATGAGAAGGACAGAATAAAGAAGACTTCTTGTTTCATCTGGGGAGGACATTTGCTTCAACTGGAGAGGACGATGACTTTATCTGGGGACGATGCTTACTTCACCAGGATGACCACCGACGACCACCAAAAGGGGATACGCAAGCACAGAAGAGACTGATGCTGTAATGGACTGATGAAGTAATCATTAATACATATTAATTAGTGTAACAACCCATGTTGAATATGTATTAATCATGTAACTTTTGAAGTATAAATTGCGGACGCGAGATGACGAAGTCGGAATCAGATTTGGATGGGTACCCCTGATTCCCGGTGCCTCAATAAAGCACCTCATATAACCATTCCAGTGGTTATGTGTTTGGCCCGATGCTAACAATCTCTTCTAATATCATTATCATATTCTATTGCACCATATTCATACTATACCATTCTATAATATAACACATATATCATATGATATTGTGTTGTCCCACATATAATATTTTACCATATCTCATGATATAATATCATATACTATGTGATCATGACATGGCAGAATTTGACATCCAGGGCAGTGAAGATGGCAGTCAGCAAGCTTGCTATCCTGGACTTCAGGAGAGTGGACTTTGTTCTTTAGAAACTTCCTCAGCATAGTGCAATGGGATAGAGTCCTGGAGGTACTGGGAGCTGAAGAAAGCTGGATAACATTTAAAAACCATCTCTTCTAAGCTTAAGAGCACTGCATCCCTGCAAACAGAAACTCGGGGAAAAAAAACCTCAGGAAACCTGCATTGATAAACAAACTCCTGGACAAACTTAGATATAAGAAGGAAGTCTACAAAATACACCCTGTGAGGAGTATATAAGAACTGTCTGTGCAACCACAGATTGAGTTGGGGAAAACAAACACAACTCCAGGCTGGATGGGGCCCTGAGCAACTTAGTCTGGTAAGAAGTGTACCTGTCTATGGCAGAAGCATTGGAACGAGATGATCTTTCAGGTTCCTTTCTATATATACAATATATATACACCTATATATATACTATATATACCTTATATATATATATATATATATACACACACACACACTATATATACCTTTCTACCTTCTCAGTAGAATGGATGTTGTCATGTCTATTTATGTCCACCTTATACACATACTACAGTATGCAGTGACACCAGTTAGTTATAAATACAAATTCAAAAGTTTTTATTTCTTCAAGAACAAATAAACTTTAAGATAATACAGTAACATGAATTAAATAGCTCTTTTTTTACTTACTTCTCATGAAAATTTTTGTGGAAATTGAAGAGTGCAGCCCTATTGTTTCCCTTCCTGGAGAACTGTGTATGTTCTCTATGGACAATGTTTTTTATTGGGAAGGAAGTAATTCCTTTTAAGAAAATCATATTGATGCAAAATAATCATTATGATTATTAATTTCACTAATTGTGAACATCAATTTTCTTTACTTGTTATGGAAGTTGTGTTGGCAATGGAGATAAGCATACTCAAGCCTTCCATTAGAAACATAAGTCAGCATTAGAATGCAGTGAGGCTGTGTGCTTGTACTAGAGACAAGAGTGTGCAACAGTGGCATTTTCCTGTAAGAGTCTTCAGGATTAGCAGCATAATAAATCAGTTTGTCTGAAGTAGTTATGAATATAATTAACTTTTAAAATAACATTGTTTTAAAAAATGACAGGGTTTACAATATCTCTTATAATGAGTTACTATAGGTAGAGAACCACAAATGTTTCAAAGCTGTTTTGCCCTCTAAAACAACATACGATACAGGGAGTAATTTTTCTTATGCTGGAAATCATGTTAATTACAATAATGCCTTGTAGCACACTTGATACTTTAGTTTCTTGTTTAGCATATATTTGTATTCATTTAAGAATATTCACATTGCACTATTTTTCAGGTTCAATAGTGTCTTTATAGTTATGCAGGACATAGTATTGTGCGTACCCATGTACTTACCCATGGATAATTTTGGGGGGATTATTTTGTTTTCTGTCCTAAATAGCAGGGTCTGTATTCTTCTGTCTAACTTTCCTGCTTGATATGGCTTCTAAGAGATATTTCCAGAGGTGAGGAATACTTTTCAAGAACTAGGTTAATACAAAGGTGCATTTTATTTACTGGTTAATGCAAAAATATTTTCTTCAATACAGCACTATAATAATCAGCAAATAACTCTGGTAGATTCGATTCTCATTATAGTAGCAGACAGAGGATTGTAAGCAAGTCATATTTATTGCACATGCAATACCACCACAAATGCAAACTAATCTGAAAATTCAAAATAGATTTGTGCCATTGCAGTGAATTGAATTTTCCCACCAATATATTGTTTAGAATAGAAAATAAGTTTGTCAACCAACATTATTAAAATATGTTTATTCTTTGCAGTATTTCAGTCCAACTTTCAAATACTTTCCTCAGACAGTTGAAACTAGCCAGTTTATATAAATATACAAAAGAGTACACAATACTAGACCAGGTCATACACAAAAAAGGACAAATTCATTCGGGCTATCCAAAGTGTTTAGGCTCAAATGTCTCCAGAAAACAAAGCTAGTGGCACACACTCACATTTTCTACCTCCACACTAACAGAGGCAGCTGGAGTCTGCTATAGGATGCAGTCATGTTTATATTACTCCATGAAGCAACCTTCTGCACCACTGCCTCATACATCTATTCTTTCCTTGAACTTCAGATTTGCATATCTACGCAGTAATGCAAATGGAGTCACCCATATAAAGCTGGACAAAGTTTGGGTAATGGTTTTCTGAAACTGACAATTGCTGTATTAAGTTTATTCATTTCAGCTCACCTAAGCATACTGTAACTTTTCATCATGACATAAATTATGTCACTTTTGTGTATTAGCTCTTCACATTAAAACTTCTCAGAGATCCCTGTGACACCTTGCTGTGAAAGCATGCAGCTGAAAAGATTGGTTAGAGGAAATTAGAACAGCAGGGAAACTATGTAAATAATTAGTCTAATAGAGTCTTGAACTTCTGCATACAATCACATCATTTAAGAGCAAAATAAAATATTTTGAAACTTTTCATACAATGATGAATATGTGAAAGTGAAGAACCAGGTATGTTTCCTGAAACAATGTAAGGAAATAACTAAGTTGAAAGTACAGTATTAAATATTTTTGGAAAAAATGAGTTCTGCTCAATAAAATGAATCACGTATGTGAATTGGAAAACAGGAAGAAAATTAAGAAGGAAGCCTCAGGGTATGAAACATGTATGGTTTCTTTCACAAGTAAATACTCAAAGACTGCCCTCAGTGATTGAAATTTCCCTTCTATTTCAGGTTAAAAGTGTTATGTCACTAAGTAATCACCCATTATTTATAAAAGCATCTGTACACACAATGCACAGCAATTCCTACAGGACTTGGATGTTAGTTATTTCAGAAAACCTTCATTTGACTGCATTCCAAGCCTGATTCAGTCTACTTTAACTCACCTATATATTAGATATTCATTGGAACAATACTTGTAATGCATATACGTTCACATCTAGCCTGCAGAGGAAGGTAGATAAATTTCAAGACCTCTTTTCAGTAAGTGGTGTTTAATTTATTTGCATAAACTTATACTGATAGTATTTCTACCTTCTTCTTAAGGCCTCTTCCTCCAGAGACTTCTGTGTTAAATATTTATAGCTCCAAAAAGACTGCCTTGTCAAATATCTGAAGTGTAGACTCCAACAGGGCACACGAAATGTGTAGGCAACGTAACAGTAGAACGCCTGTGAATGTAAGCAGTTAAGAAACCTTATGAAACACTCAGAAGCCTATTCCTATTATGAGTCCCAGTCACTAGTGGAAATGTCCAACTGCATGCAATTACCATGAGCTGTAGCTGTACACCAAGGTTCTTTGTGTGCCAGCATAATGTGAGGCATATTAATGTAGTCCTATTAGTATAAACTGGCATATCTCAGTTTATGTTGGTTGACAGCTGGACCTAATGGGACAAATCTGTGCACTGCTTTTATTATACAAAGTCTGTACTAAAGAGGCAGCTGGAGAATTTAAACATTTCTGCTTCCAGCTTAAGCAATACTAAATCTTGATCTTCATCTGAAAAATTACATGAATTAATCCCAGCTATCATTCATAGGCAAATAAAAATGTGAAAAAGAAAGTAAGACCACTCAAAATAGCAGCATCTGGAATCATTAACTTATAGCATTAATTCATTTGACAAAATCAAGAAGAAGGACTAATCATGCAAATACTCTAAATATCACTCTATTTATATAAATATCTTTGTGTATTTCCTGTGGACATCTGTGATTCTGATGACAGAAATAATTACAAAACTTACCAGATCAATCATATGCTCACTTCATACAGCGAAGCTTAGACTTTATGGTCTTAAATCTCCTTTTCCAATCTAAATGATTTGATGATTCCATAAATCACAACCCTCAGACAGCTAATAAAAACTTTTTGAACTGTTAATTACAAGTCTGCAAACACAGTGAAGCAGACTATATCTTGTGGCATCCATTTTAAACTTTGCTAAATAATAATACATCTCATTTTAAAGTCCATGACACTGATAAAATATCCTTTAGACAGGCAGGAAGATATAATTTTTCTCATTTTACTGATGGGTAAACTGAAACTTGAAGCAATTGATCCAAAATGAATAGGTAATAAAGTCAATGCTAGAGCACACCCCTGTTTTGCTTACTACCTTACATCTCAAAACACAATAGCTCAAAATACAGTAATAGCTATAAAATCCTTATTACTCTCAATTATTTTCTGTGCCTACTTGACAGAGTAAGGATTAGATGATTTCAAACAATGATAATCCATGATAAAGTGTCTCCAATACCTTGTTCAGCACAGTCAGACCTTCACCTGATAAAGGCACCCTGTTGCAACAGTTTTGGGACTGAGGTAGAAGCCACCTGGGTGTGGTTTGCTTATAAACCATCTCATCCATTCAGGTATTCAGTACTAATGGGAAAGAAGTTTGATGGTTTGACTTGCGTATGTGACAGACACACTGCTATATTACTGAAGAGTAACCTAACATTTTACTGCATATGGGTGAAGTGGTATTCTGTTCTTTATGAATTTTTCTATTCAGATATTTAACTGCTTTCCAATCAGTTCAGTGGGCTGAACTAGCTCACCAGGGAACCAGACAAGTGCCAGAGCTTTCAAACGAAAAACACATGTGAAATGGTTATTTTTTTAAGCTCATTAGGAAAGATGACTTTTTTCCTACTTTTTCTAGATACACAGCATGATCTAGAATGATATTGCTCCAATATATTTCTTAGAATTTAATCTTGTCAGAGGTTTTTTGACCAATTTAATAAACACGTTTTCTTTGTTAATATTTGTTAATACAAAATTGGTTGTGGTAGACATAAACTCTCTGGTACGTATAAGTAGACTATGAAAGATAAAACCCAAAATACATTTAATTCAAATTCCCATTAAAAATCCTGAGAAAGTAGGCACAAAATCTTTAGATAATATGCTATATGAATTGAAAATAATCTGTCATCATTTGAAACAACTGAGGAACTCATACATAGAAATAAAATTCAAAGAGATATCAGTTCTGTAGTTTAAAAGTTTCAAGCAAACAGCATGTCCGTAAGTTCAATTATATAAAATAAAAGTGAATTAGCTGAAGCTGTTGAATGAGGTCTGTAACATAAATCCAACGTTTTAAAAGTAAACTGAAAATTCAGGAAGACAACCTTGAAATTAAAAGGATTTAGGAACACAGAAAAGACAAGGTTGGCAGTTCATCACCTTTAGCAGTCTTTTTGAGAAAAGAATAATTTTTAGATTCTGATTTTAGTGCGTCTGATGCCATTGTGAATCAGAAATAGTCTCAAAAAGCCATGAGGAAGCACTGGAAAATATTATTTATGGGGGTTACCATTCAAAGGACAGTGTATCACTGGAGAAAGAGATGCAAAAAAGTAGTGCCTGGGGAGAAAACCCAATATATTGCAAAACTGTTGTGAACAAATATCAAAATACAAATTTTATGAAAAATATAATATTATGCTTTACTCCTTAGGGAAAAAAAAAACAACCTCAATTAGGAAAAGAATATCTTGTGTATCTACTTTACTGTTCCGAGATGCTCTAATGTTTTCTTTTCATATTGTTTCTGAAGCTGTTCCATATCTTATGAAACACTACAAAATAAAGAGTGAGAGTGTTCATGCTTTAAAAATACAAAAAATATTGATAGATCTCTTTTGCTTTATGCAGCAGGTATGACTTAACAGTCCTTCACAATTCAGTACTCCAACTTCAACGAACATGTCAGATTTAACCTCTCTGCCCAGTTCTCCAGGATTTTTAATTACCTTTAAAATGCTTGGTTATCTTATTATCTGGACATGTCTCCCCATCCTCACTTGGAACTACTTACTTTTTCATGTACTGGAAACCCATGCCAATTTAGCCTACCAAGGATGTAACCTTTTACGAACAGATATATCAGGTCTTTCTTCCTACAGGTACATTCATACTTCAGTTAATATTTTTTTTAAAAAAACTTCTGTTCCTAGTCTGCTTCTCAGATATGGTGCTGTGTAACACGGTTTTTACTTTAATTGTCCACATTAGAGTGTCTGGTCTGTGCTTAAATCATCGTGATGTTAACACCATTATCATATAGTGTGTAGGGTTAGAGGGAAAATAGGAAAATATTCTGTTCTTCTGAGGACATTTTATTATTTATATGAGAAATGCTGAGTCCAAATTTACTTGCAAAGGTCACTTATTCACAGATTATAAAACTGTTAACTGTAGTAACAGCAGGAAAAGTATGCTGTTGCTGTATGTGTAAATGTCAAGTCAGCTGCTGCTGGGATAAAAACCATGAACTTAATTGAGGATCACTGCATAGGTATAAAATAATCCAATTAAAAGATGTTTATTGCAATTTCTTCACAAAGAAATAAAATGAACTGTAAGCACGGAGTGCTAGTTGCAGTGACTTGACAGGATGTTGACCAGTGAAAGTATTTTTTTTTTGGTCTCTTCATATTTTCATCTACTATTGCTCATTTCAGAATTTGTCACTAGTGATATTTTATACCATCATACACTGGGCAATGATATTTATCACAAAAGGATAGTGACCTAAAAAGTGACATTTGTCTGCAGAAAGCTGGCCACATCCACTATCACTCTGAAAAAAAATCTTCCCCTTGAAACAGAACTATCTTATGCCAACTATTCCTCCCAGGTCTTCAGGTGAAAGAAAGTAAAATAAAGACACGTATTGCAGTGAAGTATTGTTGGGTTTTTCATCTATTTAGCGATGTGTTTCTGTTGACACTTTATCTTTTTATTTTAAAAAAATACATTTTTTATACATGTAATTTTCTAGCCAGACTCATTTCACGATTGAGTCCATCAGCCAAGAGGTGACGTCTCTGTGCAAACACATTTAAGAAAGAGCAAAACACTTAAACAGGCAGTAATAAGTGAGGAAAGAAAGTGTGAGAAGTACCCTGAAGGTGAGAGAAGAAGGAGAAAAAGGAGGTGGTCCAGGTGCTGGAGCAGAGATACCCCTGGAGCCCATGGAGAAGTCTGTTGAAGTAGCTTGTCTCCCTGCAGCTCCTGGAGAGCTGTGGTAGAGTAGATATCCACCTGCATCCCTGCTGCAGCAGATATATATGCCCCAAAGGAAGATGCAGCGGGTGGAGAAGACCAGGACATTGTCTTTGATATTTAGCACACAATGTGAAAATGTGTGCAAATGTCTGAGGACTGCTAATCTAAGTTATTTTCTTTCCAGATATTACCATAGATAAGTAACAATGCAATATAGGATTTGGAAGCCTAAACATTTCATGAAAGCTAAGTTGAGGCTTTCACTCTCCCCGCCTCCCAAAACATTTAGTTATATATGAAATAAAATTCAAAATAAGTTCTTAAACTTGAGGTTCAGACTTTGTAGAAAATAGGGAGTAAAGATTATTTTCCCACTTTATTTTTTTTTTATTTTCAGAGATCAACAACAAAAAAATATTGTCTTCTAAGGATTTATCAAAATCTGTTGGGAAAGGCAGTGAGACAGAAGAGTATAATTAATATGAAATAAAAAGGCAACTACAGTACATCCGGTAGTGTAGAAGTATTTTGACAGGAACACCAGACTATTAACAAGACCAAGGGCACAATGGTTATCTCTGACACTTTAGTATGTACAATACATTCAGCATTAAATAGTTCTATCTGCCTTTTAGTGTGACTTCAATTTTAGATTTTATTTGAAAAGCAATATTTAGGACACAGATAATTTGAAATTCTGAAGCATTCCAGTTGTTGACAGTGTTCACTGTCCCCGAGGACAGGAAAATAGTCTTCATACCAACATTGACATACATTATTTGGTGAAAAGATTAATATCTTTCTTCAATATTTTCTGTCTATTCTAACAGGAACAACACCACTAATAACAATCTGATGTTACACCGCCACTCATGGCTGACAACCTTTATTTGCTTATGTTTCTGATGCTGGTTGTTAACCATTGTGCTGAAGAATTTGTACACTGTTTTCACTAGAGGACTCTCCTGAATTGCTTGGCTTGTTACTGAAGCATGGAACTAAACTATCACTGAATTTTTGAGGTCTTGCTGTGCTACCCTCCAAACTAATTTCCACCAAAATGAATTTTACTTCATTATCTCATGATACAAATACATGCTTCTTAATGCTCAGAATACTGACCTGGCTTTAGTTCATGGATCATAACACTTGCAAGGAATATACTTTTGAATACAGTAGGTTACTATGCACAAATTTGAGATCCTTTGGCAAATTAATTTTACTCTGGAATTTAGTGTTGCTATTTCAAGCGTGCCCTTTTTAATGCAATCAACTATTTACATGTACCTCAATGAAGAACAATAAAAAGTATCCTGTGGTTGATACATAGAATCACAGAATTGTTTGGTTGGAAGAAACATTTAATACATCCACTCCCACCGTTAACCCAGCACTGCCAGGTCACCACAAAGGTCACCACAAAATTGAAATCGTGTTCCTTAGCATCACATCATGATTCAAGGGATCATGACTCCAGCACTTCCCTGAGAACCCATTCCCATTCTTGATAAGCCTTTCAGTAAATAAATTCCTCGTAATATCCAAACTAAACCACCTTTGGTGCAACTGGAGGTTATTTCCACTTGTTCCATCACCAGTCCTCATCTCACTACAACTTCCTTCAGGTACTCGAAAAGAGCCATAAGGTCTGCCTTCAGGCTTATTTTCTCCAGGCTGAATATCCTCAGCTGTCTCAGCCACTTCTTTTGTGCTCCAGACCTTTCACTTGCTTCATTGCCCTTCTCTGGACATGTTTCAGCACTTCTATGTCCTTCTTGTACTGAGTGGCTAAAAGCTGAGCAGAATACAACAGGTGCAGCCTCACCAGTGTTTCAGTGAAAACACTCCCCTGGTCCTACCAGCCATTTGCTGTCTTGCACACAGCTGGTTCATATTCCACCAGCTATCAAACAGTACCCCAAGGTTCTTTTATGATTTGCAATTTTCCAAACAGTCATCTCCAGAACTGAACTTGGATGGAATTCTAATACAAATTATGGTTTGATCCCCTAGTGTAGTGCATCATGATTGTAATAAAGACACAATTCTTCAGGACATTATTTGAATCATGCAGTAGCAGTAAGCAGTTTTAGGATAGAGACAATGCTACATTCTCCTGCATAAGAAAAACCGTCAGAGTAGGCAATTTGTATATTTGTACATAGCTGAGACTATGTATATTTACACAAAATACTATTCATTAAAACATTTCATAAGCTTGAAAGTTGTGTGAGTTACAGGCAGCTCAAAGACATCTCTCCTCTTGGTTGGAAAACTAATCAGAGGGGCACTTTCATACTCATCTATACTCAGTCTACAGTAACAGTTATGAATTAGTATACTAATGTAATTTATTGATGTGCATTGCATTATGATCTAGCAGGAACAATCTTACCGAAAACAGGGAAATAGATGTCATACCATAGACACAGCATATGTCGTAGAAGAGGTTAATAACTGCTCAATTCAAGGACAGATGTGATTCAGCAGGAAGGACGAAACATTTGCACTAGAAGTCCTTGTACTTAGGTCTAAATGTGTGACAAAGTAGAACTATGCTTTCAGGCTGAAAGCTTTTGAGTGGTCTGTGTTTTTTAAAAAAGTTCAGGCATGATCTGTTGCAGGGTACTATAGTGATACCATTTGCTGGTCTAAACTAAACTTTGCTGTTCCAGACTCTGTATGTTGATTTTAAGAATGACACTCACTGCGGTTAGAATACCCAAATTTAGAGATGACATTCAGTTGCAACTTTCTAATAAATTGGCACTGACTGAGATGTCCTGAGTTATCTGACACAGCTAGATGGGGCTTATAAACATAAACATCTTCCATCCATTTTTGATGAACTATCAATAGCACTTGATTCGGGTTTGTATTTCTTTGGGTTGTTCATTTGTTTAGTGTCAGTTGTCTATAATGAAAATATTCTACTAGGTCCACATTCACAGTTTATAAAAGCAAGCAAGAAAAATACTCTTCCCCGCCCCTTCTCCTCCAAAACTGTCTGTTGGTGAAGGCTAAGGATTGCAGTTGTGTGATTTTGGGTATCAAAGAACTATTTTCTGTTCAATCTGTCTTGGTTCTCAAAGCCAAAAAATATTCTTCCTGGATTTGATGCCAAAAAATCATAAAATAGTTGTAAAGACAAAGCCAAGTACACCTTTATGTGAACCTCTTATTCTAAAGTGAGCTTCTTATATATGACCCTTACAAGTCGATGGGCCTAGATGCCATCCACCCAAGAGTATTAAGAGAGCTGGCCAATGTCATTGCAAGGCCACTTTCCATAATCTTTGAAAAGTCCTGATATCTACAAGAAGGTCTCCAAGGGGGACCCAGGTAGTTATACACCCATTAGCCTCACTTCAATCCCAGAAAAAATTATGGAGCAAATCCTCCTGGAGAGCATCACAAGTAAATTGAAAAATGTGATTTGGAACAGCCAACATGGATTCACCAGGGGCAGATCATGCCTGACAAATCTGATTGCCTTCTACAACAGGATGACCCACTCAGTTGATGCAGGGCAAGCAGTAGACATTGTATAGCTGGACTTCTCCAAGGCTTTGGACACAGGCCCCCACAACCTCCTTGCAAAAATGACACACTATGACCTGGAGAAGTGGTCGGTGCAGTGGGTGAAGAACTGGCTGACAGGTTGTACCCAGAGGGTGATTGTAAACAACTCCTTATCAATCTGGCAACTGGTCACTAATGGGGTCCCCCAGGGATCAATATTGGGACCAACACTGTTTAATATCTTCTTCATAAATCATCTGGATGCTGGGATAAAGAGTAAACTGATGACGTTTGCTGATGACTCCAAACTGAGTGGGGAAGTTGACGCTCCTGAAGTAAGAACTACCCTTCAGGGAGACCTGGACAGGCTGATGGACTGGGCCAGCAGAAACCTCATGAAGTTCAATGAGGACAAGTGCAGGGTCCTGCACCTGGGAATGCACAACCCTCGAATGCAGCTCAGACTGGGATCCACCTGGCTGGACAGTAGCCCTGTAGAGAGAGACCCAGGGATCTTGGTGGAGAGCAAGTTCACTCTACTCTGCACTGGTCAAACACCTCCACACCTGGAGTACTGGGTTCAGTTTTGGTCCTTGTTATAAAAAAGAGATGCAGATAGACTGGAGAGGGTCTAGAGAAGGGTGACCAGGATGATGAGGGGACTGGAAGGTCTCCCATAAGAACAAAGGCTGAGTCTGTTCAGCCTTGAGAAGAGAAGGCTTAGGGGTGATCTTATTGTGATGTTCCAATACATCAAGCGTAGCTACCAGGAGGATTGAGACTCACTTTTCACACGGAGTCACATGGAAAAGACAAGGGGAAATGGTTACAAGTTGCTCCAGGAGAAATTCCAACTGGATAAAAGAGGAAAGTTTTTCACGATAAGAGCTGTTAGACAGTGGAATGATCTTCCAAGGGAAGTGGTGGATTGCTCAACTTTAGATAATTTTAAGGCTCAGCTTGGTAGGGTTCTGGGCCAACTCATTTAAACTGTATCCTGATTGAAGAGGTTGGACTAGATGATCTCTGGATTCCTTCCAACTTGCTAACCTGTAAACCTGTGATTTTTTTCTGAATATAAAATAGCAATTAAATGTAATCTTTTGCAGGAACACATCTATGGCAAGTTTAGCAAACACTGACGCTACACATTTCTCATTGCAGTCATTATTTCAAGAAATATATCTTTTTTTTTTTTCTATTATAGAACCCTGCATTCATTAATGGGAAAATTCTCATTAAAACCAAGATCTCTCTTTGCAAAATCTGGACTTCCATAATGCATAGGATTTATGACTACATAGTGTCTATTCATTTTAGTAACTGGGAGATATGACTGTTAAAATAGAATTCATTTTATCTGAGTTTACATTTGTACAAATGTCTTTCTTATATATACATGTTATTAATAATGGCAAGTTAAAATAACTTGACAATTACACTGTTTGATACTTATTCAAGAAGGACACAGAGCTGCTGGAGGATTTCCAGCATAGAGCAACCAAAATGATGAAGTAAGGAGCCAGGCTCTTCTCAATGTCATGTAGTGATTGGACAAGGGGCAATGGGTGCAAATTGTAACATGGGAGGTTCCATATAAATATCAAAATTAACTTCTTCCCAATGAGGGTAACAGAGCATTGGAAAAGGCTGCCCGGGGGGTTGTGGAGTCTGCTTCTCTGGACATGTCCAAGACCCGCCTAGATGTGTTATTGTGTGACTTGGTCTAGGTGATCCTGCTATGGCAGGGGGATTGGACTAGATGATCTTTCAAGGTCCCTTCTGATCCCTAATGATTCTATGACAGCTAATACCTATTACAGAAATTGACCTTTGCTTATGTCCATTTAGGAAAGCCTCATGAACAGTGGAATGCAGTCAACTACTTGGCATGAGATGCATTCCAAAATGACCAACTAAGTCGCTTAAAATGACCTGGTTTGATGAACTTAGAAAATTCTTAAGTGATGTTAGCAAAAACATTTTCATGAAACACAGCCTTTCAACTGAAGAAAAAACAGGCTCACTCATTTGTTGGATTTCTGGAGGTTAATATTGGAAGCATAATCACTAGAAATACAGTGAAATAAAATTATATTGATTCCTCTGTCCTATAGACAAGTCTGGTAGACACTTCCTTTTTAAGAGTTATTTAATAAATACACAAATTACAGAGAAATATCTTAAATGGATAAATCATATATCCACCCTCATGGTAATTAGCACATCAATTGTACATGGTAATAGAAATTACATAAGTAAGAAATTAAATTGCAGCTCATTTTAATTAAAAAGTAATAGTCCAAATATAGGTAATGTATATTTTTTCAAGATCCTATTTGCAATGCTTCAACCAACTAGAACTGCCATCAGAAAAGCCAAATATAAATTCCTCTTTCATTGCACTTAGTTTAACTACAGCAGTTTTCACAGGAAGCATTTAAATAACCATCAGTATTTCAGAATTCATATCAGGTCTTCTGGATTACTACTTATAAATTACTAAAATGTATGAACCATAGTTTAATTTGAAGTAATCTGGCATGAAAAATGTGTTAAGCCTATATAATACTTAGCCAATATTTTCTAGTTTGAAAAAACCCTAAACCCAGACGTTCTTATAACTATGCAAATTACAGCATATGGAACAAATACATAGAGTATGTACCATAAAACCAGGTAGAATTTAGGATTGATTTAAAACGAAAAACCTGGTAACTGAAGAGAACAGACCAGATGCTGGGCTGCAGCACATCATTATAGTTCCTTTGTTTTATCTGACAAAAGAACTCTAAATAGTGACATACAAGATCCTTTGACAACAGTCTTAGTTCAAGTAGTGTCTAAGAACACGTGCATTTGATTAATCTTCCTCAGGCCTTTCCGTTTCTTCTGTGTTGTTTTGAAGTAGGGAGAACTCAAGTTACAGGTTGCAGAGATACTAGGCATAACGGAACTTACCAGTTATTTAAATAGTTTAAAATTCCCTCCTTACTTTACCTTTGGAAAATCTAAAATGTTTTTATAAGATTAGTAAAATCCTCTTAATCACTATGGTCACCCATGACAAAGTTCAATAATCCTATGAATTATGTAGAATACATATTATTCTCCATAATGTCCTTCAGGATTGTTTTAAAAACTTGCCTTTCAGCCAGATAATTCTGGGTAGACATAGACTTAATTAAAATTAAGTTCTCCACTTTTCAAAAGTAAACTATTAGGAATGCATTATGAGGGTTACTTCTTCAGCAATATATCTTTGAAAGTTATTTCAAACAGATAGTATTGAGATTTAGAACATAGTAAATGTCTGTAACAAGTTCAAAGAAACTCAACTGTGTGGACTTTTTTTTCCCCAGTAAGGCAATCTACAGTTGCATTACCTATTACCTTAATACCATGTACTTATACATTTTTATAAGGGTTTTTGATTTGGACAATAGACCATCCACTGCACAATAGAAAAGCTATATTCTACGTCAAAAATAAGAGTTTGCACTTCCTTTCTTGGAACCATCTACTACTGACCAAAAAAAGAGGCACAAATAGCACTGAGTCTGATTTGGGATCATGAAAGCACATTAGGATTTAGAAAGAATTCCAACAATTGAAAGCTAAAACTATTTAAGATTTTTACTTTAAATCTACAGAATCATGTTATCCATTTATTCAGCCTAAATGAGATAAATCCTGCCTGAATGAAGCCCTGTGCAGTATACTTTACGGGTCCTGCTTTGGCAGGGGGTTTCGACTTGATGATTAATCTCTTGAGGTCCCTTCCAATTCCAACAAACCTGTGATTCATGCCCACATGAAAGAGCAACAGGGAATAGTCAGTATTCTCTGCTTTTGATCAGTCATTGCACCCTTTTAGTCATGTCTCGGATTTTAGCTCCTGGGAGGCAGCAACCTCTTGAGACTCTCTGTTGGTATGGCAGATGGGTTTCTCAGTGCCCTTTAACAGACAGTCACACACTACAAGTACTTGTCTTTTCTTTTCATGGTGTCACTGTGTGCTGGTGTTATGGTTACTTCCTGCAGCCCTAGCTCATGGGTGTCTATATTTATCAAAATATAATATCTAGTTGTTGTTGTAATAGTAGTGGGTAAATGAAAGGGAGTCCTTCTTTTGTGGGTCACTAGTGTCCAAGGTGCTGCTTCACTCACAGTAGTGCCATTGACAGGAACATGTTTATGAAACCTCCTATCTATCTTTGTTTCATTATATTTTTGTAAATTACATTTTGCAAATACTCTGACTGTTCTGAAGATTAATGTAAATCAGAATCTATAATACCCAGTGTTAACACACTATGAATGAAAGCATCAGGAAAAAGAAGTAGACAATAGATGAACAGATGCACTTATTATTTCAAGGTCTAGACTCTAATACATGTGGGAATTGCTCTCTCAGCAAGATAGCACAAATAAATATATTAGTGTTTCATCTCAAGTCTGGATAAGAAATGATGTCTTGATAAATAGTGTTTTCTAGGATACTGGAAATAATTCAAAATGGTCTTTGATCCATGGATGGGGAAACTGTGTAAACATAATGGGAATGCTATCTTATGTAATGCAACACCACAAATGATTTCTAATATTCTGCAAATTATTAGAGAGCAATTGGTCCACTTCTGTAAAATGGTGCCAACGTTAAAAAATATTGTACAGATATTTTTCAAAGTTTATCCAAAAGACAATAAATTATAAACTAGAAAGACGACTAAAAAAGCAAAAATTACCAATGGGAAATTAATAGGTGGCTAGATATGTACCCACAGAGTACCTGCCTCTAAAGAAACCCTCTAAATATCATTAATTCTTAATATGTATCTCATCCACTTTGATATTTTAAATGTGAATAAAAACCATAATTAAGCACTCTCTGTATTTGCATAGATATTATGGATTCCTCTTACATATAAAGCAAATATTCTTTCAGTGATTCCCAAAGTCCTACTGACTGTACTACACATTCATTTGCATTCTTTTTTGCTTCTTCCTGCAGTCAATATGTGCGCTTCATGCCATCTATAAAGAGTGATTTCTTCCACCTAAGTTAATGTTTTTAAGCTTTAGAGTCCCTTAATATTAAAATTGACATAAAAGGAATTGATTTGTTCCACCTAACATTGAGTCTTTGGATAGAGTTCACCTTGAAAAAACTTTTTTTCTTCTAGTATTCAACTCAAGGGTTGAACTAATTATGTCATGATGACTAGAAGGCACTGGAGCATGGAAAGCCCTTCAGCCTGTGTGGATATATACTACAGAATAGAATTATCAACTCTTTAAATTTCATTGTACTGTACTGAACAGAACTCTGACTAGAATTCATTTCAAGTAGATACTTGCATTAGAGACACAGTAAGAGGAATTCTGTTCTTTGCAGATGTTTGTATTTCTACTGATTATTTAGAAAACCTAGATGACTTTCAGATGTCTAAAGTCAGGTGAGATGAAGTCCCTTCTCAACACCTAGAAAAACTTTGCTTAAATTCAAAAACTCAAAATGCAGCATTTCCGTAACATTCATCAAAGCAATGATTACAACATTTACTAAGGTTGCATGATTCATGCATTTAGATATTTTTTAAGATTTTCATAGTATATCCTTCACAAAGGGAAATCTTAAGAAGCATGTTTCATCTTTTTTCAATGAATAGCAAAACAACATTTTGGAATTACTCAGTCCATCCTGTTACAATTTGGAAGACTCTTACTGGCATGTATGCTGAAAGATTATCAGGGACCATTCTAGGGGCCTGATAGTATATGGAATACAGTGTCTAGAAGCATAACCAAAGGCTGTACTACTGACATTGTTTAGCATAGTTTAAGTTCTTTACTTCAAGCTTAAGCAGATTGATAATTTATGTCCCATAGTAATGCATAACTGTATTTTCAATAAACCTCTCTAAATGGTCATTTCTGAATCCTGTGCCTTGAATATTAAATGTGTGGCTTGCATTCATTAAGAATTTTAATTTTGGCACACTTCTTCTCTGTACATTAGAGTATACTAATTGGAGACTAACAGCCTATCTGTTACACCAGTCCATACCCTCAGATCTGTGAGGTGTGAAGACTAAGGTATGGTTCAAGAAGTCTACATTTGAAATGTCTGCTAGTCCAGTACATGATTTCCATTTTATGTTGCCTAGCAACCATTCTCTGGTAGCAATCTCAGAGTACAGATTGGCAAAAGGATCTACAAAGGGAAAACAGATAATCAAAAAATGGGCAAGATATCTGAAAGAAAAATAGGATCCATTTAATAAGAATATTTTCATAAATTTGCACAAGCATGTTCATTTCTGCACTGATTATTAGTACAAGCGTATAGATGTCATTGTGTTCTGTGCACCTGCTCATTGTAAGTTGATGCTAGAAATAAATGGATTGTTATAAAGAAATTAAAAAAAAATAAAAGAAGCTGAATCATGATAGCTGTAGACTGAAGGATCTAAAAAATGGATCTAAAATCCCATTCCCTTAAAATTCCTGAGCTCCTATCTAGTTATTACTGCATACTTTTCAGAAACACAATTTATGAGAGTTAATAATAGGCCCATTTAGAATGCCATCCACATTTTTCACATTCATGCAAGTTCCAGGGAATGAAAAGTTGTGGAGTTCTGGTAATACCAGCCCCCGGAACTGCTCTACAACATAGGTGCAGATATAAACCATGGTCTTTAATTTTAAATTTTTAATTTTAATTTTTATTAAAGATGGAGTTGTGTTGAAAACTTGCATATTTTTATGCAAGTGGATGTATGTGAATATAGATTCCACATTGTGTCCTAAGATATTATCAAAATTATCTCTTAAAATGGTGATGTCTACTTACATCTGGGGTCTAGCAGCAGCACCAGCAGAAATACCGTACCCATAACAGCAGGAATTAGCTGCTTTCAAAGACAAAACCAACAGACTCTAGCTGTTGTTAAAGGCCATGTGTAGCTCCTTTATGCATTCTACTAGCGCCTTAATGCTTTCATGTACAATTTTCACAGGCATGGGAACAGATCATCTGAAGGAATAGTTCTAAGGGACAGAGAGCTTCTATCTGGCTTCAGACACTTCCCTCAGTGCATGATACCTGTGGAACTCCATTTCAGATATCCATGTAGTATACTCACTAACAGCATAAGCATGAATTTGAAGACTTCTTCCCTTCTTTATATTGTACAAGACTGAATATGGCAACTGAAGACAGTGATCAGAACAAGACACTACCCTCTTCAGCTATCACACTCCAAAATTTAGACAATGTGCGAGGGGGAGGGGAAAGGGTATAGATGCATTAAAACTGTAATAAGCCCAGTCTTCTCTTTATTCCTTAGATAATCCACATGTCACAGGAATATAGATTCAAGTACAGAAAGACAAGGTGTAAGAAAAAGTGAACTCATGGAAACTCAGGCTCATGATGAAGGGCTCATTCTGCTGTCCACATGAATCACACACATCATGCTTAGGAGAGATGACTCAGCACAGGCTTCCGTGCCTTGAGAACAGCTGTCCACATTCGTACACCACTGGAACCCTGTTCCATATTTCTGCTTAGCCATGGAACTTGGGCAGTTTACTACATTGGAATAATGCTGGAACTACTACAACAAAAGTCAGGCACTGCTGCCAGATCTCTGAAAGGATTGTGTCACTGCAGAAATCTGACAGTATTGATTTATTGCAATAAGTGTCTTGCATTAAGGCATTTACTGCCAGTAGTAGTCTTAGCTCCTGTATCTCAATCCTGTTTTGAATGGTAAAATCTACTCTATCTTACCAAACACACTCAGAAGATCCTTTCTGTGTCCTTCTTTGACACCCTCACCTGCTTCTAGTCTGCATTGTATTATAAGGGTTCTGCCACCTTAAAAGGCGAAGAGGGGAAACTACCATGCCATAATCCTCTCAGAGTGCAGTTTTCAGCTGCCAGCCATCTACTTGCCTTTAGTAAGAAACTAAGCAATCAATAAATCAGTAGATGTTTTGGAGTTGGTGTTATTTTTTTTGCTGAACATATATGATATCTGCCTAATCTACCTGCTTTACTTTTGTCTGTGACAGATGGAAACCATGGCACACAGGTATGACAGCTTTTGCAAGCTTGGTGCTTCTGTTAGACTTGAAATGGTGACTCTTTCAGAACTGTCTTACAAGAGGCTGTTAATGAAAACTGCCCACTTGTATTTTCTAGATAGTTTGTCTGGGGTAACAAAGAACCTGTGGTACCTTCTCTGGTAGCAGAGAAGGGAAAATAAACCTCCAAGGTTTGGGATTTTTGCAAAACAGGAGTGACAGATTTGACAAAGGAGCAAGAAGGAGAAGAAATATGGAGGGGAAGAGTGGGAGAAAGGGGTTTTAATGTAATGCCCCTGCAGCACTTTTCCTTCATGTTGCTCTACTCTTATCTTGATAAAGATGAGCTGAGACACCTGAATCACCCCAGCTGAAGGCTATCTATCCATAATGCCTTCAGATGTGTAAATAGGGGAATAGGATGTTTTCCTTTAGGCAGATATCTCATGATTAAATGAATTTGGAAAAAGCACCAGCTTAAATTTAGATCTCTAAGTTTAGGCATCTGAATTACAACCCAACAGAAGGAACTGGGGAAGTGCAGTGAGTGGTCATTGGGAGTCAAAGATTACCCTATAGTCTCTCTATCAAATTTCCTACAAAGAGTATGAGAGTACTTAGAAGATCACAAAAACATGTTTTGATTGATATGCTATTGAACTTTCAAGCCTTAAGAAGAATGGCTGAGGAAACTGAATGTCTTTAATCTGAAAAAGAGAAGGCTGAGGGAAGATCTTACTTCTATCTACAACTATCTGAAGGGGCATCATAGAGAGTTAGGTGCAGGCCTCTTCTCACAAGTAAGCAATGATAGGACTAGAGAGAATGGCCTAAATCTTCATCAAGGGAGATTTTGGCTGGATATCGGAATTCGTTTTACTCTGAGAGGTTTGTAAAGCATTGGAAGGGGCTGCCCAGGGAGGGGTCAAGTCACCATCCCTTGATGTGTTTAAAAGGTGTATAGATGGGGCACTTAAAGATATGTTTTATGGATGATAAAAATAAGTGTAGGGTTAAATGTTGGACTTGATGATCTTATAGGTCTTTTCCAACCTAAAAGTTTCTGTGATTCTGTGGTTTCTATGAATAATTGAAAATTAAGTAATAATTATGACTTTAACAATTAGCAACTGATGAACTACAAAGTCTCCGAGTCCTACCTAGATATTTCGTGCTAAGAAGCAGTAGTAATGAATGTATTACAGCATGTACAGCCATCACAACTCTTATTATCATGTTTTTATTTACTGCATTTGGCTAGAGTCTGGAACATTGACATTTAAAACTAATCTATTGGGAGAGCTGCTTCCAAAACTGAAATTTTGTGCATACCTTTCAGGAGCACAGTAGGGAAGCAAGATATTTTCTAGCAACTAAATATGTGATTAAACAAGGCTTCTTAATCATACTTTACTCATTAACTCATATCTATAATAAATGCCCATGTTTAATTATTTATGAGATTAAATTCATGTTGTTGAATATTGTACTTGAAATGATTTCTTTTTAAAGCAAACAATTGTTATGTGTATTGCGACCACAACTGTAGTGATGCAATAACCCAATGGGTTGCAAGGCTGAGGGGTTCTTTAAGACAAGTGACATCATATTAGTATATTATTCAATAAGGAGAGCGACCAAAAATGTTCAATAATAGGAGAACATTGAATTTATTTGAGGGGTGCTGTGTTCATTAAAAAGTGATTTCAGCTTTTGGTCAGTGCAAGTGTCATCTTTCAGATCTGTGAACTTCTAGGCAGGTATGTATTTGTCCTGTCATTTTTTTCAGTATACGCAGTCTCGTTTTCAGCTTCGGTGAGGATATATATTCACTATGACATATTAATAGGGCATTTGATTCAAATTAAGCTGTGGTAAGTCTGCTGTTCTCATGTCCACAGCATCAGCATTTCGGTTCATTTGTTTGTTCTGTCTTCTGTGACAAAAGCCATGGAATGTAACTTGCAAGTTAGTTTCACATTTTCCTTTAGCTGTAACTGCTGCATAGCTAGGTATGAGTTTTGAGGCTTTGTGCACATCCAGTGCACTTAAGTCACTACTTCTCAGGGTAGTTCAGAAATTCCCCATGAAATTATCTGCAAGGTTGAGATAATGGGCTGGCTTGAGACATTTGTTGATTAATTTCTTAGTCATCTTCCCAACAGAACATTTGAGTAATTTCCAGATGACTCTCCAGATTAGAATTTCAAGCAGTTCCTAAGATATTCTCAGGTGAAATGCTATGCCTAGAGCAGTTTATATGTTCAACATTTTGACACCTTGGGTGGAAAATCTGGCCATTTCAGAAACTCCACAGATGGTTCTTGTGCAGAACCAACCTGTCTTTGTATAGATAAGACAGCTGTAAATAGTCAGGAGAAAGTGCTGATGCTGGTAACATAATGGTCATGCATGACAGTCTTCTCAACTGAGAGTAAGATAAGGAAGATATGTTTTGCATGTATTTTAAGGTAATCAATAGTAACAGAACATACACATACTGGAGTGATTAGGGAATGTCAGGGAGCAATTCAGAGCAGAGCTGTTCCCTGAGACAAGTTGCTGTGAGCACTGCTGGGGGCCAAGAGTTAACCTAGCACATACCCCAGGGAATTTTGTTCATCAGTAGTGTGCAACCCCACACCCAGAGCCAGGCAAGGTGGTATGGTGAGAGCATTGCTAGAGGATGCAAGGAAGACAGGAAAATTAATGCACATTGGTACACTTGAGACCTGAACAACACAGGAACACAGGCTAGCTGTATTATAAGATTTTATCAGAACAGTTTGGAGAGTCTTAGTCGAAAACATTGTTAAAAGCATCAATCATAAACTGAACCATCCAGCCCACCTGAGATATCTGACTCCCCATGTGACTGCTACTCTATATAAAGACCTCAATAATCAGACTTTACTCTTTCCTCTTTTGCTTTTCCTTTTGCAATTATTTTTTCTTCTTCATCACAGTTACTCTGTCTATGACTGTCTTTGGACTACTTAATCATTGCTGAAAAAGGTACTTCCTGATGAAATGCATTATCAGAGACAGCACTGGCTATTAAAGTAAACCCACTGGAGATAGCCTAACACGGAACCAATGCGATGTTAACTAGCTGTAAGAAAGAAGAAAACATCTGCCTTTTGTTTAAAATATGTGTAATTTTCATATAAACTTTTTAAGAGCTTAAGGTGTTTTATTCTTTTGTACAGGTTTCATTGTTGATAATTGTCATATTTCTTTCCTTATGTTTTTATTTGCTGAGTGGTTTTGATATCTGTCCACTGCTCTGTCACCTTCCGAACAAATGAATTTTTCCTCCAGTGGAAACTTCCTGTGTTCCATTTTGTGCCAGTTGCCCCTTGTTGTGTCATGGGACACCATTGAAAAGAGTCTTGCCACATGTACTTTATTTTTAACTAGACAATTTTTTTCCATCTTAGAATAAAAAAATTAAGTAATTTTCATTCTAAATTCCATGAAGCATTAAGTTAACAATTATGAGCTTGCTGCAATCAATATTTTAAGGTAAGATTTCAATATCTGAATTATGTAAGGTTATTGGTATGCTGTATTACCAAGCCTGAAATAGAAAATGGAATAATAATCACATAGCACAAACAATGTTTTCTCAGATGTATTCACTGGAGTTGCATGGAGGTATATTACTTTCCAAGTTTATTGAAATTTTCTTTTTTCTTTTTCATTTTTTTTTTAATCCATAGAGTAAGAATAGAGTTGAAAATCTCAAAGAAGACATTAACACAAACTTTATTAACATATAAGCCTATTCTATTTTCTCCTTTGTCAGTATTGTATTGTATGGTATGGTATGTCACAATGGATTCTATACTTATGTGTCTATTATTAGCAGTCTCATCTCATGATTCAGGCATAAATATAAGAAAAATACAAAGCCAAATTGCATCCTGTCTGGTCTGAGATTTTGCTATTGTGGTTTGTATTTTTTGGAATGTTTGGTTGGGTATTTTTCCTGTCACTGAAACAAAAGACATTTTATTAGCAACAAATACCAACATTACTTGCAGTTAGCTTTAGGTCTGTAAGTACAGGCCTGTACTTCAAGACGGAGTTTTTCCAATGAAGGAACATGAAACTATCCAAAGGTAATTAAAAACCAGAAAATCTATGAGAAAGTAATGATATCAAAATAGCTCACATCCCCAGAGAGAGACTACTGTACCACAATCAGACAGCAGGGCTGG
Organism: Upupa epops; assembly: GCA_013397515.1. Taxonomy (NCBI): domain Eukaryota; kingdom Metazoa; phylum Chordata; class Aves; order Bucerotiformes; family Upupidae; genus Upupa; species Upupa epops. The sequence continues at coordinate 149,229 of VZRI01010349.1, forward strand.
AAAGAATTTCTTCCCTCCTTAGCTCCTGCTCCTGCAAATACAGGAAGCTGTCCAACCCCCAAATTCCCTTCTCTTCACACTGAAGCAAACACCAATATGAAACAAACTATTATTCGTCTCACCATTTCTGTTATTAAATGAAAGTTAAAATTTAGATATTACATTTATTCAGTCACTTTATGCTCATTTGTTCGTGAATCAACATTCATTCTGCACCTTCAATCACTGTTACTTTTATGCCCTACTTTCTACCACTGTGTTTTCATGTTTCATTTTATCAGGTTTAACAGGGCTAGCTCTCATAACTGCTGGCATAATTTTTATTGTTGCCTCATCACACAAGTCACCTTCCTCTGAGTTTCTTACAAATTTGTTTTTTCTTACATGGAATGACAGTTATTCATAGAATTCTAGACTGTACCATGCAAACTGTGAGAATCTGCCAAGGGACAAGAGGTTCTACACAGACTAGAGTAATGGGCTATGAATAATCAGATAAAATTTAGCAAGTCCAGATGCCAGATTCTGCACCTCAGTCAGATTAACACTAGGCTCAAGTATAAACTGTGAGGAGTGTCTGGAGAGCAGTTCTGCAGAATCTGGGGGTGCTGACTGACAGCAGGGCCAGTATGAGCCAGGAGTTGGCCTGGCAGCTGAAAAGGCAAACCACATCCTAATGTACATCAAACTTAGTCAAAAGAGACTATTGTCCCACTGTAGTCAGCATTGGTGCAGCCTCACCTGGATTACACTTTAAGAAGAATCTTAAGGTCATCAAATATGTCCGGGAGAGGGTAACACAGCCGGTGAAAGGGTGGTTTGAAAAAAGTGCTAGTCATGCACTAGCAGTCACTGGCTCACACCTACACACCTACCCCCAACACAGAGCATAGGAGAATGACCAGTATAGCTCAGTGAGTTAAGGTAAGGAGAGTAACCCAGCTGGTCCCATAGATTTGTTTATATATAAGTGGTATAGCAGGTCGCGAATCTTTTTGCATTATGTAGGCCTCATTCTGTTGCCCATTCCTAGTCTCTCAGCTCAAGCTGTAGACGTAGGTCCCTTGAAATTACTCTTCTCTAGTCTAGTCTAGAACCAGTCCATTCCATGCCATTGCATTCCAAACTTTATATAAAAATTGTAATACCTTCCCACTGGAAATCCTTTGTCTGGCCCTTTTTAGACTTTCCCTTCATTTTTTTTTCATTTCTTTATTAATTTTGCAGTGTCTAGTTGTTGTGGTTTGGGCTCTTTTGTGATGTTTGTCTTGCTGATTGCACGCCAAGTTTCTGTGTCTCTGCAAAGAAAGAAAGGATTTGGAGCTTTTGGTTTCAGGTTTCCAGCTTCTCCTTCTTCACATCCCTTTCTCAGCTGTGTTTTGGGGAGAGTGCTTAATGTGGCTGCCATCTTGCCCAGGAAACTTGGTGAATAGAGAGAGTGGTACCTCAAGGATCAGCCGACAAAAGATTTCTTCTGAATTCCATGGTTTGTGCAAATGGAGAGAGTTCTCCCCTTGTTTGTGGCCACAGCAATCAGCACTCTGGAAAGATGGAGGACTGGCATGACAGAACATAGAACTGAACTTCAAAATGTCCACTGACGCTGAGGGATGTTTGCATGAACTTGATGGACACTATGTTTCCACAGGAAGCTGGGGAATACAGCTTGGCTATATTATGTCAAAACATGTAATTAATCTCTGTATGTTTTTGTGTGGGGTTTTTTATGTTAGATGAATTCTTTATGTTGGTTTTAATGCGGAGTGAAGTAAATGACTTGTTATTTATGCCCCAAAACAGTTTTGGTTTTGCCTGCAATTTATAAGTGATTTCTGAACCCTCATTATTTTGTTTTTGTTTCAACTCATTAACATATTAACTAGATGAAGTGATTAATTATGTCTCGGGATTAAACCCCTGATGACAGTTATGATCACTGTAGTAATATCCTACTGATAAGTTTTTAGTTAATCTAGTGGAAGCTCCCTCTGTAAGCAGCTGTGCACACAATCCCACTACATTTTGTCTCCCAATTGTATTACTGTATCCTGGAAGGCCATCTCTTTATTCCTTTGCAATATTGAGGTTTGCTGTAAAGTAATGATATCTCCCAACTCTGTCATGAGAAAAATTTACTTGGAATGTTTCTATTTTTATATTTGACTCAGTCATAAAAATATTAAATAAGCTTGTTGTCAAGACTGAGTCTTAAGAAAATCCAACAGGAGGTTCCTTTAGGTGCCTTTTACTTGTTGAATTTTATTGTTTCTTTTTTATCAAGTTCTTTATCTACCTTATGAATCCTATGTAGTCCCAGTTCAATTAATATATTTTTAAACTCAATAAAAGTTTAAGTAGAATACACACACTAAAAATCACATTTGTATTTTGAGGTTAGCTTGGCATGATCATCTTTTTTTAACTCGTAGAAAAACTGCTGCAAATGTGCAGCATGACTTGTTTTCCATATCAAATACATGAGATATGAGTGCCTGTTTCTCACTGTGAGAGTGGTGAGGCACTAGAATAAGTTGTCCTAACAAGTTGTGGATGCCCCATTCTTGGAAGTGTTCAAGGCCAGGATGAACTGGGCTCTGGGCCACCTGGTCTGCAAGAGGTGTTTCTGTCTAGGGCAGAGGGTTAGAACTAGATGATCAATGAGGTCCCTTCCAAACTAAGTCATTCTGTGAGTATAAATCCAAAAATAATCCTTGCAGAGGACTGTATTGTCCATTATTCCTAGAGTTCAGAACTAGACAACATGCTAAGGCAGTCAGAGGCTATAATGAATATGCTACCAAGCTCTTGGCAGCATCATAAGGGACTAGAGACACCTGATAGAAAATAAAAGTTAAAATTCTTTTTCATTTTTTACAAGTAAAACATTAGTTTGTCAAATAAATTCTTTTGCCATAGGGCTGTTAGGCAGTGGGAGAAGCTGCCTTAAGATATTTCAAAAGCACTGTGTGATCTTGTGTGCCTTAAGTTTTCAAGAACATGGATGAACAACTCATTGCTAGCTGCTTAGAACAGCAGGTTGGATTACAGACCTTCTGAGGTTCTTTCTCACCTGAAATACCATAGAACAATATGATCCTGTCATCCTCTGACATTTACTGTATTATATTCTTTTTTAATGTTATCCAAATAATAAAGCAAACAACAGGAAACTGTTTATGGATGTACGCTTTCCCTGGTAGTGAGAGTTTCCTGAAGCGCTTCAAGTAAACAGTCTTTTTTGATAGAGGCTGAAAGAAACAAGTTCATTCTAAATATATAAGGCAAAAAGGAGAAAATTTATAGGTTAATATACTTTCCATGTGGCATGGGAGAAGAAGGATGTCCAGTATGTGCTGATGAAAAAATAGCAAAACAGTGGACTAAATAACAAAAAAATAAATAGTGTTAATATTAATGAGATCAGCTTGCATACAGGCAATGGGACTAAAAGAAATAATGCATCTACTTCAACAAGGAAATTGGAGGTGGTCAGTAAGAAGCATCTAGTATTGTGTGTTCTGTTTTCCTTTAGAGAATCAAACTGATCACAACCATCATCTATTAGAACACCCCTTATTAATTAAGGTGTTCCAATTAATAGAATTAAGCTGCTATTCATAGCGGATATTCAATCAGTCCCTCACAAATTTCCCTCCCCTCTCTCTCCACCCACTTTTTCCCTGGTCTCTTTCTTTCACACTGAGACAACTCTCATACTTACTTAATGCAACAGCTGGGATGTCAATTCCAGCTTTCTTGGATGTGGCGTGAATTGTCCAATCCATTGTTGATACCAGGCTGTGCTGGTGGACCTGAATAGACATGGTAGGTTCATGGTGTCCTGCTTTTCATTTCTTGCAGATTCCATAGCCCTGCTAATTTTGTGAGGCTTTCTCATGCTACTTCCCTCAGCCCTACTTCTCCCTTTTACCAGTCATTTTCTGGTATCTGCCTCATCCATAGTTACCAATAAAATACTTTGACAAAAAAAAAGATAAAAGACTTTTTCTAAAAATGTAAAAACAAGATATGTCTGCTTGCTGAAGCAAGTAGGCTGGGCAGTATACTGAACAAAACAGACACACAGGTAGATGGTTTCAAATTGAATATTATTTTACATCTGAATAACTGCAGAACTAAGGAACAGAAAGAGTTCAGAAAAGACAGAAGGACTGACAGATATCCTTCCATGTTAATAACATCATAAACAATAGAGAAATAATAATGCTTATTAAGTATAAAAAATGTCTAATGTTATTGGAGAAAATCTTTCCTTAATTTATCCTTAATGTGTTTTTAACACACTCTCACTCTCTCTCTCCAAGAGTTAAATCTGTTACAAAGCATTTCTAAGAAGCTTCCATTTATTCATTTAATGCATATGGCTTCCATATATTCATTTCATGACTCTGGGGATACTGTATAATGATGCTTAGACTGGTCCTCCATTGCTTTTAAAATTATTATCTACAGAGCATGAGTAGGAAAGTCCCATTTTAAATAAACTCTGCTCTTACAAATGCAGACTTGGAAGTCTCCTCAGGGTAGATTTTGTGTAATCCTTCGTAATGGATTTGATAAATAGAAGATCAAGCAGAGAGTCCCTTAAAGGAGTAACAGTACTAGGATAAACAGATTACAATTTGTTTAAGGTACACAGTGTCTTGACTGTTGCCTCAATATCCACCCAACTTCCATTCCTTATGGAGCCAAGCAGCAGTCCACAATAAATTCCATTTTGCAAGCAAAAGTATTTTACTGCACAAGAAGCATCCTTATGCTCCATTATTCAGCTTTAGGGCCTGTGTTAAAAAAGTATTCAGGAAAAGTTGAGATATTAAAGTTTGAAAAATGGCTGAAAAAAGGGTTGCATCCTTTTGCAACTCCATATTGGTTTTCTTTCTAATTTTCAACAACATCATATGAATGTTGGTAAAGCCAAATTCCTAACTTTGCTAAAAATCATCTAAATTGTTATGAATGCTCTATAACAGGACTTCTTGTGAAAATAAAATAAAACAAAGTTTTAAACTGTATTTTACCGTTCTCTCTAAACCTTTCACCAAATACTTATAGGAGCTTAACATGAATAGGAATCCTCTTTAACAAAATATTGTTGGTGAAGTCCAACTGGTAAATGCTTGCTTCATCTTTGGACAAAACTGGCAAAGGGATTAACATTGTTCCAAGTTTAATAGCATAGAACTGAAGGCAAGATTCTTCTGTATGATGAGCTGGCTTTGTTACTAATCAGAAATATTGTAGTCATCATATTTTAGTATATATTTTTTTTAAATATTAAGAATAATTTATTTACTAAGAATAAATATTATGTAAAGTGCACTAGGTTTAGGTTTTCTTCTCTTGCAACTAAATCTAAATACGAATTCTGTAAAAGATTCTGTAACACAAAAAAGACCCACAAAGTGAAGTATTGAAGACATATAGGCACAATAGTAAAGAAGATGTGTAATTTCTTCATTTTCATGGGTTACAGTGTCATGCCCTTAGCTACAGACTAATTTCCAAAGAAATATAAATCAATTCTCCTGTAGTGTGTCATATTAAAAAACTGCAGTTGGAGTGGATATGCTAATACTTATTTTGCCTTTGTTAATGGATTTTTGAGATGTATTTTGCTCAATAATCATCTTGGAGGGAAAGAAATTTGAAATTTTTGTCACTTTTTTCTCTCTTTGTTTTAATGGACAACCTTCAACACAGAATGTTCTTTGATTACTAAAGCTAAGGACAAAATTTCATTCTGAAACTAGGTTTGCTCCAGAAAAGACCTTTTCAGGGACAGTATTATTGAGTTGGTATACCTATATGGTGTTTTGCTTGGTTTTTTTTAATTTATTCATGGGATTAGTATTCTTATCTTTGAAACACTGAAGAATTGACAATATCTAGCAATGAAGAGCCATATAAAGAGTCAAATCTCAGGAACATCACAGTGCAAGATGATACTGGCAGATATAAACTAGTATAATCACAGATACATGCACAATTTTACAAATCACATGTTCTTGCTGTCTGTATACACAATGCAGTCCAGGAGGAAGTTCAGACAGGTCGGCGCAGCGGTCACAGCTGTGTGGTGCATGATTAAGGGCTATGTGGTCCTTTGGGTATCACTTCGGTGCTGCCTCCTGCAGTCATAGAATCATTAGGGATCGGAAGGGACCTCAAAAGATCATCTAGTCCAATCCCCCTGCCACAGCAGGATCACCTAGACCAAGTCACGCAGGAACAGATCCAGGCGGGTCTTGAACGTCTCCAGAGGAGACTCCACAACCTTCCTGGGCAGCCTGTTCCAATGCTCCATTACCATCACTGTCCCATTAGTCCTGCCTTGTGTCCTTTCCAGTGCACCTGTGGAGTCTCTTTTCATCAACATCTGCGTGTGTGTGTGTGTCTCCAACAGCACCTTTCACAGCATAGACACATGGAATCATAGAATTGTTTAGGTTGAAAAAGAAATTTAAGATCATCAAGTCCATCCATCAACCAAGCACTGCCAAGTCCAACACTAAACCATGCCCCTAGGCACCACAACTATATATCTTCTAAATACTTCCAGGGATGATAACTCAAACACTTCCCTGAGCAGCCTTACAACCCTTTCAGTGAAGAAATATTTTCTAATACCCATCCTTAACCTTCTCTGATGCAAGCTGAGGCGATTTCCTCTTGTCCTATTACTTGTTACCTGAGAGAAGAGTTCAACTCTTACCTCACTACAACTTCCTTTCAGGTAAGTGTAGCTTCTTCCCAAGTGCCTCTTCTCCCCAAGAGCCTAACACCATGTGTCTCACTCATTACGTCTTCTCAATGTGTTTTCTGATGTACCTCATCCCCCAGGTCTCCTAAAGTGCCTGTCCCTGATGCCTCTCTCTCCTTTTCCTTTCAGCTGCCACGCTTTCACAAATACATGCGAGTAAGAGCATCAGAGGTTCCCCTGCATGGCTACAGCCTGGAAATCAATAAGATGCTTACAGCACTGTCAGAAACAACTAGCTCACCAAACCTGCCACGAATACATGGACACTTAGCATTACTTATTCCTTTCTATTTCACCCCCCCCCTCCCGTTTTTCAAAGCTCACTCTCATAGTTTGCTGCTAACATTCAATACTTTCTTAATGGATAATATCTTTCATTTTTCTATTATATGTGAAATATGTAGTTTTTCCTCCCAGTAGGCAGGTTTGCTGGTTTTATTGACCTGTAGACTAATTACTTGCTTATCTGAAATTGGAAGATTTTGTTGGGTGTTTTTTACTTCCCAAGTCATCATTTGCCTTACAGCACCAAATGTTCACTTTCTGAGGAAGTCTAAAGTGGATTCGAACGAAATAACTGCAGTGAGAAGTAAAGCCAGGCCAGGAAGCTGTGTTTTGTTAAGGTTTCTAGTGTCAATAACTCTTTTGTAGATACTTGAGTGGGATGTTTGGCTTGTTTTCAGAATTAAGATTAACCTGGACATATGCAGTGCTAAATTACAGTTTTGGATTTCTTAAGCATATGAGATGGTTCTTATATGTATGTATGTGTGTGTGTGTGTGTGTGTGTGTGTGTGTGTGTGTGTATTTTATGTGTAAGTTGTATTTTAAAAAAGAAATGGGGAAAGTTAGGATTTGCTTTGAGCATGATATAATTACTAGACAGAGTTTTGGTATAATATGTTGTGCTGATTTCAGATGGCATAGGACTAATTTTCTTCCTAGTAGCTAATAGACTGCTGTGTTTTGGATTTAGTATGAGACTGATGTTGATAAACCTGTTGGAGAGATGTTTTCAGTTTCCCAGGAAGCTGTGAAGGAGCATGGCCAGGACAGCTGATCCAAACTAGATGAAAGGATATTCTATACCATGGGACATTATGCTCAGTATGTAAAATGGGAGGAGTTGGCTGAGAGGCCCAAATCACTGCTTGGGCATCTCTTAGCAGGTGATGGGCAAATGTATTGTGTATCACTTTTTTTTTTTATTTATCTCTCTTTTTGTTATCTATTTCATTGCTTACTATTGGGAAAATATTTTACTTATTTTATTTAAATTATTAATCTGGTCTTATCTCAAGCCATGAGATTTACTTTTTTTTATGATTCTCCTTTCCATCTCACCAATACTCTGTTATAACATAAACAAACACCATATTTAGGCATTTTTCGTTACCATTTTATGGAAAACAAACTCTAAGAAAATAAAAACAAGACAAGCAGGGTAGTATAAGCAATTTTCAAAAGTGTCCTTTCTTTCTTCTGCTGGTTGTTTTTGTTGTTTCTAGCATGGCATCTGTTTTTCCTTTGTCTTTGATGTTCAGCCTAGAGAAGCTGTAAATGTCTGACACATTCCTTTTACATTTGTTTAAGTTCCAGTTGGGACTTACTTTTTGAATTAGCTCAAGGCCATGATAGGGAATAAATAAAAGCATGAAATATAAAGTGCTTTCTTAGCACCAGAGGCCTTCTTCTACAGATGTTATAAAGCAAATTAAAATATCAACAAACGTTCTGTACTTGTCACAAGGTTAAGAAACTCTTACTGTCAGATACAATGTCACAAGCATTGTAGTGAGGCTTAAGACACGTGAGTACATGGACTTTGTCTCTGTGTAATACTCATATCATAAAGATTCCAGCTGTGGATTGAAGATGTTAACTTTGCATATCCAGTAGCTCATCAGCCCTTAAGGACATTTGACAAATCCTCCCTACAGAACGACTGTGACATTCTAGTTCTGAGTAAGTGGAAAAGTCAGAAAGACATCTAATTTTTAATTAGTTCTCCTCATTTGGGAGATCATCTGATTTTACTGGCAGAATTAGTAAGTGAAATCACTTAAGAGCTGCCATGTAAATGTCCCCTACCCCTAGGGCCTCAGTATATTAAATGAGTAGTGTTAACCTGGAAACATTATTATTGATTTTAAATGAGAGCAGCACTGAAATTTGGAGGAAATCATTACATTTAAATAATTATTTTTATTCCTTTCTTGATCATTGAAAATGAAAATTAGACATGTGAATCTCCTTCATGCATAAAAAAGGACAATTTCTGCCCCCTTCTCCCACTTTAATAATTATAAAGAATAATTCAAATTAATTCCAGATATATTTCATAACTTTTTCTGAAAAAGTAAGATGAACAACTTTCAAGATATATCAGAGAAAAAACAAGGCCACAAGTCTTTTCTTCTTAGATTTTTATTTTCTAATTCCTTTTGCTAACATACTGAACATGAGATTTTATAAAAAAAAAAAAGAAACAAAAACAACCCTAATTACAAATATTCTGATATTACTTCCAAAAGTAATCACACAATATCAATCTAAACACTACACCTCAATCATATTTCTGTGGCAAATCTGTGGCATTAAAGTTGATTACAACTCAACATGGTATCTGATGTTTCAGTATTAAAGCTCATTTACTCCAAAATTTACAATGCCTACCTAAATAGTGGATGATTGTACCCTGAAGCTGAAGAGACAGCTGTCACATATTTAAGGTTCAGTCCTCCAGAAGTTTTAGAGTAAGGGGCTCAGTCTTGATTAGTGCTATAGAATTGTCTTTCTTATCACACATGCTTTTGCTTCCTGAAAAAAAACAATGCCTAGAAATAAGCAGTTTGAATATTTATGCTTCTCACTTCCTGTTACATGAAAGGTACTGCTAATACAAATGCTATTAAAAAGAATCAAGCATTTCCTATTCAATCTATTCAGTAATCTATTCATTAATGACTTGGATGAGGGATTAGGGTTCACTGTCAGCAAGTTTGCTGATGAGACAAAGCTGGGTGGTGTTATGACACCCCAGCAGACTGTGCTGCCATTCAGCTAGACCTGGTCAGGCTAGAGAGCTGGGCAGAGAGAAATTGAATGAGGTGCAACAAGGTAAGTGTAGAGTTTTGCATCTAGACAACCCCAGGTAGCAGTATAGGTTGGGGACTGACCTGTTGGAGAGCAGTGTAGGAGAAAGGGACCTGGGGGTCCTAGTGGGCAGCATGATGACTATGAGCCACCAATGTGCTCTTGTGGCCAAGAGGGCCAACAGCATCTGCATGCGGGATCAGAAGGAGGGTGGTTAGCAGACCAAGAGAGGCTCTTCTAGCCCTCTACTCTGCATTAGTGAGATCACCTCTGGAGTATTGTGTCCAGTTCTGGGCCCCTCAGTTCAAGAAGGACACAAAGCTGCTGGAAGGTGTCCAGCATAGAGCTGATGAATGAAGCAGAACAGCTTTGTTATGAGGAAAGGCTGAGGGAGCTGGGTCTCTTTAGCTTGGAGAAGAGGACACTGAGGGGTGACCTCAATATCTATAAATATGTGAGGGGTGGGTGTCAGGAGGATGGAGCCAGGCTCTTCTCAATGTCGTCTAGTGATAGGACAAGGGGCAATGGGTGCAAGCTGGAACATAGAAGGTTCCATATAAGTATCAGAAGGAACTTCTTCACAGTGTTGGTAATGAAGCATTAGAAGTGGCTGCCCAGGGGATTTGTGGAGTCTCCTTCTCTGGAGACATTCAAGATCCGTCTGGATCTGTTCCTGTGCGACTTGGTCTAGGTGATTCTGCTGTGGCAGGGGGATTGGACTAGATGATTTTATGAGGTCTTAATGTTTCTGTGACTCTATATTAGTCCTGAATCTCCCTGTGATACTAGTGAAGTAAAAGAGGGATTTTATTTTCTTTTCCTTTCCTGCCTTCCTCCCTTCCTGCCTTCCT